>RQTK01001359.1:39362-70193 GCA_003991915.1 Elysia chlorotica | reverse complement strand
CCCCCCCCCCTCTCTCTCTCTCTCTCTCTCTCTCTCTCTCTCTCTCTCTCTCTCTCTCTCTCTCTCTCTCTCTCTCGATGTCTCTGTATTTATCTATCTATATTTAATCAGTTAATTTATGATTCTTCCAACAGCTTTATGTCATCACTGTCACAGTGGGATCGTACTCATGGACTGTGAAACATCGGTACAGCGAATTCCACGAGCTTCATGAAAAGGTAAGATGTCCTTGTTTGTTTTTTGTTTTGTTTACAATTGTACATGTATATAAATTGATGGTTGTGAATTAGTGATATATAGTTTTTAAACATGACGTGACAACCATATCAGCTAGTAAATTATTTGTAGTTGGATCAATTTCCACAAAGTTATCATTATAAATAGAGAGTTGCATGAACTGCCAATTTTATGCTAATAAATCTCCTCCTGTGTTTCATCTTGTAATTGATTTAAATTTAGCCTTTTTGGGTATGTAGAGAAACTCAATCATATTGTCACCTTAGTGGTATTATGTCCGATGTCATTTCTGAAATGCTTAAATATGAATAGGAATACTTTATAAACGAGATAAGACATTTAACAACTGAGGTGGCAATATGGTGATGCTCTGGACTGATAACAATAGGGCTACTGTTCAAATCTCAAAGGTGCCTATGTCCCCGTGAAGGATTCATGGGGCAAACCTAGGCGACAAAATAATAATAAAGCTAATGCGAGGTTACTTTGTTTTTTTTTAACTGATTTGCACCATTATGAATTATTGAGCAACAAGCTGATACAGGAGTACAGTTATCCTCGTTCTGTCTCTCTCTGTGGCAGCAAGTAAACTATGAGACGTTTGTCTTGAAGCCCTTTCACAATAATATAACTTAAAAGGTGTTGGTACTGGAAGCTAAACAACAAACAAACAAGCACATATGTATGTGAATAATAGTCAGTTTTTGTTATGACAGCTGACGGCCAGTTACAAGCTGGACAAGAGCCTGCTGCCTCCGAAGAAACTCTTTGGCAATCAGACAGAGTCTTTCATCAAGAAGCGCCAGAGAGAGTTGGAGATCTACCTGCAGACAATAATCTTGTACCTAGCCCACCACATACCATCGTGCCTTGCATACTTCTTGGACTTTGATAAATATGTGAGTGATGTTATCTTGCGAAGCTGTAATAATACAGTGGTCTCTGTGTAAAAACTCTCTGCCTACAACCCACTCTGTCTTCAAACACGTTCATCCTATGAAAGCTAATTCTTTCTCTTTAATTCACACAGCTACCAGACTGCTTTTTGTCGCGTATAAAGTCTAAGAACCTGTTTTAAGAGAGAGGAATATAATTTTTTTTAAAAGACTTTGTCAAGCTAACACATTTTACCTTACAAAGCGAGATGATTATTTCTATAGTGATCTAAGACTCATAGGAGCATTGCACTTATCTGATTACACGCAATCAGGTGGGTGAAATGAGAGGGGGGGGGGGGGGGGGGTGGTGGTACCGTACTACTAGTTAATCCTGTGTTGTCGTTCTCTCTCTCTCTCTCTCTCTCTCTCTCTCTCTCTCTCTCTCTCTCTCTCTTGTTTTAAATAAATCCTTGTTGAAATTGTTTTAATTTATTTTAAAATAGATATCATTCAATTAGAGAAACAGCAATATTCCTTCTCCTCCTATGATGAAGTATAAAAAGCAAAGATTAGTGTAATACCAGAGGCAAATCAATTACTTCTGACCAGTGGGTGTCTTTACTGAGGGTGCCACAGACTCTTGTAATGTATAACTTTTAATACACCAAGTGCCAAAAAACATGAATTAAGATCTTGTTCTCAATATTATCTCCCCAGGAAATTCACGGCATCACACAGTCCATGGCTGAAGACCTCTATAACAGAGGTAAACAAATTTTCTTTCTTATAATTATTATACGTCTGCATCTCTCTCTCTCTCTCTCTCTCTCTCTGTCCTCCTCCTCCTCTTCTCTTTCTCTCTCTCTCTCTCTCTGTCTCTCTCCCTTATAATTGTATTGGCCATGCTCCTGTAGGTCTGTTTCTTTCTGTAATTACTTATTTGCATTTCTTCATGATCCTGCCTGCACGCCTGTCTCTCTCTTTAAAGAATATTAGAAGTGATGAAATTATTTGTTCTGTTGCTTCAGAATCAGATATTATTGATTTTGTCAAATATCTATTTTACTGCATTATATGGATTGTCTCATCTTTTCATTTCTGACAAAAAGCATACGTAAGCAGGGCAAAAGATGAAAAGAGAAAATGGTCACACCTTATGACTCTCTCAGATTAAGATTTTATACTTTTGGTGGGAGTTTAGTGAATATTAATACTGTACCAGTGAATATATATATATATGTATACAGTCTATTATTTTTTTTCCCGACGCAGGAGAAGCGTTGCTTTTCTCAAAAGAGTTCTACGAAGCCACATCTCTGCAGCTTTACTCTCTCACGGAGAGACTCAAACTTCCAGAACCGACTTGTGGTGAGTGTATGAAATAGGAAATGTAGGGGAAATAAAGAGTTTAATATGTATTCTTTCTTTTTTTTTGGAGGGGTTACAGACGTAAAAAATAACTTTTGTTCATTGCATCACTTTATGATGCCTACATCCAATGCTTATAAAAAGAGGATCTTTAAGAATCTCATCCTGTTTGAAACTAATACCGTACCAGTATATTTGGATTCAATACCTTTTTTGTATGAACAAAGCTTAGTCCAAAGTTTTGAGGATCCAGTACCCACTTTTATTTGATTAACTGAATCCATGTTTTTTGTTGCTGTTGTGTGGTTTGATCAGGATTGTCTAACTTTGGTTAATTTCGGTTTCTCTGACAAGGTCAAAATCCATAATTTGCATGAAATTTCTGTCAAAAACGATCTTTAGCTGGTGAAAGTAGTTCCAGAACTAATTGTCTACAGTACCTACTCCCTCCGAAAAGCTATAAAACTTGGATGGTTTAAAATATGGATCTTTCGTTTCCTATTTCATGGAGCTGCTGACAGCTCTATGGCAAGAGTTACATAACACAGAGTCACTGCGAGCGGTTGGATGGATTCATTCTGTGAAAATAAAATGTCTTAGTGATTCAGAAGTGACTATCTCTTAATCAATGTCTTGTAATGTTTTATCATATCAAAGAGTACTGATACCATACCTTTTTTTTACTTGATGTTTTGTATATTTTTAATTCACAAATATCCTTGGTGACTTCTGTCCACTGTAGTCACATTATTTTTTAATGTTTTGATCAAAGTCCTCAGTTTTCAAAACCTTCTAATCGAGTGCTATTCTTCTATATCTATCCTATCAGAAAGTGGTGATGTGAAGAAAGATCTTGGCCATATTCTTGACTTCATAACTAGGTGTAAATACCTGAAGGTAAGGTATTATTTTGTTAACTTGGATAATTATGGTATGCTATTCTTTGGAAGCAGTTCCATCCTACAATGAACTTTATCTATATTCTTTTGCATTTAATATTTGCTTCTCCATAGTTTACTATAATTGTGTAAACGATGTCCCAGGATATGTGACATAATTCTGTAAGCGTACCCCCCCCACATTACAAATAAAGTACAATCCCTGTAGAAAATATACTTGTGTAAAGAATGTCCGAGGAAAATACTGTTGGACATCTGACTTCAAGTGTGTTTTGATTTTGCTTTAAGATTATTGATTTGTCCCTCTTTATTCCCTTCTAAGGTCACCTGTGAAAGGGAGCCCGTTGGGACGAGCAATATCTTGATGAACAAAGTGCCATTTGATCTCACTCTTTTCAAATCCTTGCAAACTTTGCATGTAAGTCTAAGAAACAGTGTATTTTGTGGATTTTTATACATGTAATTACCAAGATCCTGGCCTTTTTACATCTTGTTTTAAGTTATTGTTCGTGATTAACAGGACATAGTGCAAAGATATGAAAGAAAGAAAAAACAAAAAAAACCCATTACTTTAGTGATATTTTGCTTCTGATGTTTTAATACCATTTTTAAAGGAGTAGTTTCTAAGATACTGATTTTCATACTTTATCTTTTTTAAAAGGTTACTTTCTTTAAACTAATTGCAGATTCATTTAGACTAAAAATGGTTTTTGAATGGTTTTATGGTATATTTGTACTGATTCAAAACCCATGATCAGTTAAAAATGCTTTTGTGTGATCTTATCCTGTAATGGGAGGGTTGGTACCTCTAAAATGTGACCGACTGTATCCCCACTCTGTCCATATGTTGAATTGTCATGAGACAAGTCTGCAACATAGCCTTTCCGTTTAAAAAAAAATAATTCAGTAGCAACTGCCAGGCAAATTTATGATAAATTGGACTGTGCATGATGATGATTTATGATTTTGTTGTTGGTACAGGTCCAGGGCTGTAACATGAGGCTTATTCTGGGCCTGGAGGTTGTCAAGCAGACACTGACCAAGCTGGAGGTGCACAAGTCAACGTCCTCTATGAAGGTGAGTGCTGCAACAGAAACTTCACTTAAGCAGTTAAATGGATTTTTTATTTGTGACGTTTTTTTTTTAAGATGAATCAATCTTGAAAGATTTTTTTTGGCCAAATTTTTTTTTAGAGTCCTTCATTTATATGTAAAATTCTATTTAAATTTGAATCTTTTTCACTCTAAGAGGATTGTTATTGTTTGCATTTTTCTGTTTTAATGGAGAGACTCAAAATTTTAAAGATAATTCTGATGCAGCAGTGTCGTATGGCTACACCTTAACATTTTTTAGTCCAGTGGGGGGGGTTGTTGCGACCCTATGTTCCACAAGGAATCAAGAGGTTTTAACTAATTCAAACTTAACACCTTCCCATTTAGCCTGCCTTCGGCAGTCTGAACTGTGTCATATCTTCTATTAAGTTTAATTTTGATTTGATTTCAATCACCACACAGAGGGCGAACTGGCCAAGGTGGCAGACGTTGGTCACCAGATTGAAAGGTCTGTGGTTCGAGTCCCACTATCAGTCAGAACTTTATTTGTCCCATTTGGTCCCCTGCTGGTTGGGTTGGTGTCAGTATAATGTGACCAGCTGAGACAGAAGACCAGATCTCCGTGCCCTGTCTCGTGTGTGGCAGAACATAAAATTGTCAGATGTCAGTATTGGGGCCTGTCCTCAAAATAGCCTGTATTGTGCTGAAGTTGGATGTTAAGCAACAAAACAAAGAAATCAACAACCACTCTTATTTTTTTATGTAAATTCCCTTCCATACTTTGCAGGAAGTGTTGCTTCAAGATGCGCATCACTGGAGGGCTGAGGATGGTGGCATCATTGTAGGACACTGGGATCTCGTCACAGAAGCCAACTTCAGCACAAACTCCTTCTCAGAGATACACGAGAGTATAGTGAGTTGACATGGAAAATATTATTGTACTTGACAAAGATTTAACAAGTGACTATGACTAGTTTTTTAGTGGTTTTTAAATAAATGGTAAATTTTGTTACAATACAGGATCTCGGCAGTGACAGTAAGACCGATTGTAGGCAACCATTAGGATTAAGAAAATACTGAAAGGTTTAAGAGATATAAAGGTCAAAATAAGAATGGATTATATGCGTCTGCTTAATACGTTCTTTCTGTAGATACTTGTTGTTAGGAATAAGAAAACATAAAAAAATAGCCCAGCCTATTGCTTTTTTTTATTGAGTAACAGACTCTTCTGTAGCACAGTCTGTAGAATATTTTGCTTTAACTTTTAATATCATTTTTGATTATAAGAATGATTAAGATTGCATTAAATCAAAATGAAAAACGGTCGCAAAATAATCTACATTGACAGTAAAAGGGTGGAGGGGGGGTAGATCAGTTGGTAGGGTAAACCCTTTCATACTCGGAGAATCTGGAACAATCTTTGATCAGAGTGAAAATATTCCTACTGGTCTGATCAGTGTCAGTATATATAGTGTGATTAGCTTAGACAGAAGTCGGATATTTCCGCCCTGTTTGAATGTGGAAGCAAGTGAAAATTAGCACCTATTTTCATGAAAGGAAAGGACTGTATTTTTCATCCTTTTTCTTGACTGTTTTTTCCATATTAATTTCGAAGCTATCTTTTTCAATTTTATTTTAGCTATCTTTATCATTTTATTTTGTGGGTCATTTTTACTTGGTTGCTATCTTTTTCAATTTCTTTTACTTTTGTAGCTATCTTTCCATTTTATTTTGTAACTTACTTTATGTTTTCAATATTTAGCTTTTTAGTTATTTTATTTCTTTTGTAGCTATCTTTAAAAAATATTTTTTTATTTTCTTTTTTTTTCCCTTTATTTTTTGTGACTATCTACTTTTTCCTGCCTACACCAATGACTACCAGACAAAAGACACAAACGCACAATTAATTAAATTTGCGGACGACTCTTGCCTAATCGGAACAATAACAAACAACGAAGACTTTTACTTTGAAGAGATTAACAAGTTTCTTAAATTTGAACATTAATAAAACAAAAGAGATGATTTTTGATTTTAGACGAAACGAGGCACCTGCTTTAACACCCCTAAAAATAAAGGACGTACAAGTTGAAGTTGTTGACACATACAAATATCTTGGCCTCACCATTGATTGTAATCAGCAACTGCTGCCAAACCTTGAGCGCCTGGACCTGAGTCACAACGTGCTGGAGAGCATCCAGAACTTGCAGTGGCTGAGCCAGCTGACCTACCTGGACCTGAGCCACAACAACATCCGCACGCTCGACTCCCTGCACACCAAGCTGGGCAACCTCAAGTGCCTGCTCGTCTCGCACAACCGCCTGGAGCATCTGCACGGTGAGAGGGAGGGAGGGAGAGAGAGGGGGAGAGAGTGGTGAGAGAGGGAGAGAGAGAGAGAGAGAGAGAGAGAGAGAGAGAGAGAGAGAGAGAGAGACAGAGACAAAGAGAGACAGAGATATAGGAGAGAGAGAGAGGGGGGGGAGGTAGAGAGAGAGAGAGACAGACAGACAGACATTCAATGAGAAGGAGGGGGAAGGGAGAGAGAGACGATATGGGGGGATAGATAGCTGGACTCATGCACACTTCACTTGCTTGCTCGTCTCGCACAAACGTCTGGAGCATTTATACAGAGAAAAGGAGGGGAGAGCGAGAGAGAGGGTGGGATCGATAGCTGGACTCCGTGCAGACCTCACTTCTTGTGCAGAAGGTTGTGCCTTTGATTCCCACTCTGGCAGATGAATATTTTACCTATTTGGTCGATGTCAGTAAAATGTACTGTGCTATCCTGTCAAAGTGTTGGACCTTTCTTTAGACCCAGGAGATGTCAAAGTATTTAAAGTAACAGTGTTGTCTGATTAACCTTTTTAAGAATTAATATAGAAAGATACACACAGTGACATAATTATACAGATGCCTATTGCTTTAATGTTGTTTTTGAAACTGGATTGTTCTTTATCTTGATACAGTTCAAACTTTTTTTTATGACTTATCATTTTAAAGCTAACTTCTGTATACTCTGGAATATGCTTTGCTGATCCCCCGTCCCCCCTAGGTGATACATGCTAATTACATAAAGAAGATATCATGATGACTCATTCAAATCAAAGTCCGATTGAGTGTATTTGCGCAATATAAATAATTATTAGCAAATTCTGAATATTCTAATTATCAAAACTCTGGATTGCATGTGTTTCCGAACACTCTTGTATTGTTACAACTTATCATTAACAATTTCATTGATATTAATAAACTAAGTTGCTCTGTCATAACTTGACTTTGATACTGGTTTTCTAAACTGCTTTGTCACTCTCCTCGACTTTGGTATTAAAATACTCAAATTTTGTTTCCTTCCCAGGTTTTGCCAAACTGTTCTCTCTGCAAACTCTAGATATTTCTCACAACAGCATATCAACTGTGAGTATCTATCACATAATCTTGTCACTGGGATACGGTTTAGACATAAGTCATTTTTGCTACTTTTGAGTAGCTGTATAACAACCAATATAAATTGTTGATTTCCTTGATCATGCTTTAATTTGGACACAAGTTTCCAATAAGATAAACCCAAAACCTATTAGCCCATTTTTAATTTGAATGTTTAGTTAGATAAGTCTCATTTTCGCCTTTACAACAAATTACCAATTGCATTTTAGCATTTGTCTTCATTATGTAGCCCTGTGGCAAAATGATGTTCCAAGAATTGCTATACACCTGACACCTGGCTCAAGAATGTTATTGATAAGGGGGGGGGGGGATTTTTGTTTTTTCAATAGAATATCTAAGATAAGAACCAGAAATATCACTCTTGAAAGTGGAGGAAAAGATTTGTACAGGCCTATACCTCAAAACCTTTCCTGGGGGCTTGGACCAGTAGCAATAGAAGTGTTTGCTTGATTCAGTGATTATATATCCATATTTAAATTATAATACTTGAGAAAAAATAATTTAAAAAATGTTTAACAGTTTAATTCAGAGAAAAGCATAGAGAGAAGAGGTTTAATTTTCTCTAAAATAAAATAAAACACAGAAATAAAGCCCAAAGACATATTGTTTTTGTTTTTTGTTTTTAATCGAAGAAAAATAAGTTTTTATACCATACATTCCACTTTTCCTATATAGATACAAATATACATTGCTTTTTGTTGCTTGTAGTCTCACAGGCAAATCCATTGTGATTTTTTAAATTAGTATAATTTATGGACCTGCTTGTAAGCCAACTATTTCACACTGTCTGGTATAACTAATCTTATCCACCTTTTCTTGTAGATTAAGGAGCTGTGGTTTGTGAGCCAGCTGCCCTCACTATTTCATACTGTCTGGTATAACTAATCTTATCCACCTTTTCTTGCAGATTAAGGAGCTGTGGTTTGTGAGCCAGCTGCCCTCACTATTTTACTATCTTATCCACCTTTTCTTGCAGATTAAGGAGCTGTGGTTTGTGAGCCAGCTGCCCTCACTATTTTATTATCTTATCCACCTTTTCTTGCAGATTAAGGAGCTGTGGTTTGTGAGCCAGCTGCCGTGCGTGGAGAGCCTGATCGTGACGGGCAATGCGGTGACCAACTCCCTGGACTACCGCACCAAGACGCTTGAGATGTTCGGGGACAGGGTCAGGGAGGTATGCACACACAAGAACAATACCCTTGAGTTCATTTTCCGAAGTCGTAAGCTGCCGTACAAAGAAGTAAAATATAAAATGTTTAAAAATGTTAAATGTCTTGGTTCTATTCGCATTGAGGAAAAGAGGCTCACTACTCGTGGGATGTTTGCTTGGGGACAGTGTTAGTGAGGTAAGCCGAGCAGACAGTAAAATAAAATTATATTCTTTGCAGCGACCTCAGAAACGGACATATATACTATGAAAACGTAATAATATGAGGACAAAACTGGTAAAAAGATTGGATAATATTTTTTGCTGATTAACAAAAACGTTTTCCTAGATCATTATGACTGCTTGATACAGAAAGTAGAGGGCAATGTGACTTCATACTTTCTGCATTACCTTGCTCCCCTTTTGTTGAAAGGTTTGTCATGCTTGGGCATTGCCTACACCCAATTAGGGTAGATACAGATATGAACTCAGTTAAAACACGTCTTCTCTGTGCTGGTAGCCTGCCAGGAAGTGGATATCTATATTTCAACACTGAAACTCACAACTCCGAGACATGAAGAGTTCACATCAAACATGTTCTCTGTGGTCGTCATAAATTTATTAATTCTTAATTATTAATAACTATTAAAACTCAATATATTACAGGTTTGGTAAGGATTCTTTTTGAAGTAGTAATTTGTCTGACCATCAGAATTTTTTTTGACAGAGACACTTATTATTTATATGCCATCGTTATTGATCATCAAAAATCAATCCTACACTTTGTTAGATTTAACACATTTTGACATGACATTAAAAAGGTTTTCTGTACACTTTTTGTGCTTTTGAGAAAAGCCCAATAAAAATTTTGGACTACTACTGATTTACAACTGGATCATTAACCATTATGTTTCTTTAATCTCAAAACCCAGCTGCAGATGTCTGCTGTTATTATTTTGATGATTCTTCTATTCTTGCTGTCCTCTCTAATTTTAGCCAAAATACGGATAAAACCCTCTTAATGCCATGCCAGGACATCCAAAGATTAAAAGACTATATGTTTATTTTTCGCCCCCAGGTTGTCTTGGACAAGGAACCCTCTGACCAGAAAGAACTGGACACTGTGGCCGTCTTGCAGGCGCTGCGCAAAGCCAAAAATGTGAAGATTGCTTAACTATCTTATCCACCTTTTCTTGCAGATTAAGGAGCTGTGGTTTGTGAGCCAGCTGCCCTCACTATTTTACTATCTTATCCACCTTTTCTTGCAGATTAAGGAGCTGTGGTCTCACAGGTAAATCCATTGTGATTTTTTAAATTAGTATAATTTATGGACCTGCTTGTAAGCCAACTATTTCACACTGTCTGGTATAACTAATCTTATCCACCTTTTCTTGCAGATTAAGGAGCTGTGGTTTGTGAGCCAGCTGCCGTGTGTGGAGAGCCTGATCGTGACGGGCAACGCTGTGACCAACTCCCTGGACTACCGCACCAAGACGCTCGAGATGTTCGGGGACAGGGTCAGGGAGGTATGCACACATAAGAACAATACCCTTGAATTCATTGTCTGAAGTTATACGATACTCTACAAAAAGTAAAATTTAAAAGATTTCACAAAAAGTAAAATTTAAAAGATTTCACAAAAAGTAAAATTTAAAAGATTTCACAAAAAGTAAAATTTAAAAGATTTCACAAAAAGTAAAATTTTAAAGATTTCAATTCAAGTTTAAATGTCTTGGTTCCGTTTACAAGGAGCAAAAGAGGTTCATCACCCTGTGGGTTGTTTGTTTGGGACAGTTTTAGTGAGGTGAGCAGAGCAGGCAGTAAATTAAATACTCTTTGCAGCGAACTCAGAAACAGACATATACCACAGAAACTTGGGAACAAAACTGGGAAAAAGATTGGATAATATTCTTTGCTGATTAACAAAAACGTTTCCCTAGATCTTTATAACTGCTTGAAACAAAAAGCACAGAGCAAGGTGACTTCATACTCTCTGCATCACCTTGCTCCTCTTTTGTTGAAAGGTTTTGTCATGCTTGGACATAACCTACATCCAATTAGGGTAGATACAGATACTCAATTAAACATGTCTTCTCTGTGCTGGTATCCTGCCAGGAAGTGGATATCTTTCTTGCAACACTGAAACTCACAACTCCGAGACATGAAGAGTTCACATCAAACATGTTCTCCGTGGTCGTCATAAATTTATTAATTCTTAATTATTAATAACTATTAAAACTCAATATATTACAGGTTTAGTAAGTATTGTTTTTGAAGTAGTCATTTTTCTGTCCATCAGAATTTTTTTTAAAGAGACACATATTATTTAACTGCCCTCTTTATTGCTCGTCGAAAATCAATCATACACTGTGTTAGATTTAACACATTTTAAGGTGACATTAAAAAGGTTTTATGTACTCTTTTTGTACTTTTGAGAACATTCCAATAAAACTTTTGGACTACTACTGATTTACAACTGGATCATTAACCATTATGTTTCTTTAATCTCAAAACCCAGCTGCAGATGTCTGCTGTTATTATTTTGATGATTCTTCTATTCTTGCTGTCCTCTCTAATTTTAGCCAAAATACGGATAAAACCCTCTTAATGCCATGCCAGGACATCCAAAGATTAAAAGACTATATGTTTATTTTTCGCCCTCAGGTTGTCTTGGACAAGGAACCCTCTGACCAGAAAGAACTGGACACTGTGGCCGTCTTGCAGGCGCTGCGCAAAGCCAAAAATGTGAAGATTGCCAAAAAATCTTTTCAGCAAAAGGTTGGCCAATGTTTTAGTTATTACTCTTTTTGAAATAAAATTTATGTATGTTTCAGTTATTGTACATGTCCGAATGGCTTTACTTCTCTGGCTTTGTTTATCTTTTGGAGACAGATTTAATAAAAAAAAATTTTTCAAATGCTTTGAATAAATTTCTCGTCAGTGTAAAAAAGAGAGAACTAATTTATGCCTTCAGCTTTTGGCTAGGGAGGAGAATGATACATAAAAAGAAAGTCTCACTATACAGATTTAATGCATGAATTCACTGAAAAAATCATCACACATTATTTTTTACTAAAATGGTTTAGAAATACAAGTCCATTCAAATCTTTCCTTAATACTTTGTCCAACGTTATACACAGGGCAGTGAGTTCTTTTTTCCTGAGGGGTTAGAACTGACTTAATCTCCATTTTTCTTTTTTTGGGAATAATTATGATTTCATAAAGATTTATGTAACCTTTCTGGAAGACATGAGTTTTACTTGACAATTTAGTTTTCTCATAAAGCAGTTAAGTCCTCAGAGGCAAGAGTAATGCTTTAACGTTTTCAACTTATTCTAGTTTTAAAAAAAGAACATGAAATATGCAAATGTTAAAATGTTTACTTAAAATGTCACTACGACGCTTTTACTAGTTTAACACGACCCATGTATTCCACCAAAGTGCAATAACTTTTGTCGAAATCTCAGTCCCTATACAGGCGTCCCCAGATTAACATACTTGTACTCCTTTTACAAGATTAAACTATGCCTAAGCAAACAATGACCTTATTTTTCTTAACTTATTTTATTCACTAGAACCCATCTAGGCTAAGTCTGTTGGACACGGCCATTGTCTTACAACTAAGTGAACATTTTTGGGGGTCATATCTCACCGTATACCAAACCAAAACTCACATACCTATGCTCCTTTTGTACTGATGCTCAAATTACACATAAACAATGGCCTTTTTGTTGACCTACTTTTATCACCAGAATCCGTCTCAGCTGAGTTTGTCGGACATGTGCGGAGATTTGATAGACACCCCTGATGGGAGAATGAGCCACGCAGCCTCTCCAATACCTGGTGGGTACACTCCTCTCAACTTCTGCGGCATGTTAGACATAACAATAAACAAAATTTGTTTTGTTTTGTTTTTGTTGTTGTTTTTATTTTTATTACTATTTTTTTAAGTATATAACCCACCTCCTCTCATCAGACATCTCGATGAAAAGTTTCCCATGTTTATTATGTTTACATTAAAAAAAAAAAAAAAGAAGTAACACTCTTATAGTAAAATGATTCCCCCCTCCCCCATTTTGAAACCTTTTTCTTATAACTTGTAGGCTTCCCAAATAGTCCCATATATAAATGGGTAGGTCTCAGCAATTCCTTGTCGGTATTTCCTAGTAACATTTTTGGCACACGATGCAAGCTATATCTTCACTTATCAAGTTGAGAGTATTTGTTGTTGTTTTTGTTGTTGTTATTGCTGTTGTTATTTTCTTTTTTATATCCATATTTTTTTTTCTTTTATACAGGTACTGTTAGCAGATCATATCCCTCTAATGGAACAGAGTGGTTAAGACGGGAACATACCTCAGGCCTGCGAAGTGCCAGCCCTTTTAGTCAGGTAACTTGAAACGAAGAACTTATATCATGCACAATTCCCTAACATATCAGCAAAAGCCACCAAAGCATAGAAAAATTATTTAAGATTTACCTTTTCTATTTTCACATGAAAAAATATTATCTGTGCTTTGAGAAATGAAAACTCTATTCATTGTTTTTTTACACTCTGCAAATTACCCAGAATACCAAAAATTAATCCAGCCTTTAACTCAAACGTTACCATGATTCTGACTCTTTTGTATTTGCATCATAACTGTACAGAATGTAATGTATCAATCGAAATATACATTGCTCTGAGCAACTGAATGGAAATGCTGCTCTATAAATACACTTTGTATCATTGTTCTGGCTTTCATCTTGGTTGCACTACACATCACCATGCTCTTACATTCTTATTTCTTTTTATTCTGACAATCCAATCCCCAGATGTCGATAAAATCGTTCACCAGCCTGCAGGAAGAGGCAGCTCACAGCTCACCAACTCCTGGTCTGTCCGGCGTGGCCTGCGTGAGCCCGTCGTCTGGCCAGTTGGAAAGTTCAAGGTCAAACGCGACGTCGCCCCACTCCATCGTGCTGCCCGACGCTCTCTCCGACCACGAATCCGAGCTTGAGGCCGAAGACTTTGAGCAGGTGCCCGAGGCCCATCCCTTTGACCTCAACTTTGAGAACTTAAACGTGGCCGGGGGTTCAAACCCCTCCAAGGAGGATGACTCCGGCAAAGGGAAGTCACCCAGCAACGCACCCAGGCTGCTCAACAAGCTCAAAAAGCCGGGGCCGGACTCGAACCCAAACCTTGCTTCTTTGTCGCCAGGGCACAGTAGCGCCACCCTGTCGTCGGACCAACACTGCCAGGGGAGGGAACCTCCCTCGCAAATGAGGTGTGTTATGCAAAAGGTACATCTCACGGGTTTGTTCCTCCTCCCTCTCTGCACTTCCCACACATAACAATTAACATAACTTTACCATTTGCTTAACTTGTCTGCATAGTTATGTATAGATATATACTATTCTATCCATTTATATTCTTCATTTTATTATTTCTTGTGGGGTGGGGATTGAAACATAAATTGAATATTTTCTCTCCTTTTTTGTTGGTTTTTTTTTTGGTGGTGGTGGTGGTAGGGCGTTTGTTGAACCAGATTTGCAGTACTGTAACTGTCTTAAGGTAACCTATTCCAGGTTTGGGTAAAATCCCACTCAACATTACCGTGTGCTTAATGAGTTGGCATAATAATGTATAGAGATAGATATTTTTCAGGGGATTGGCAGGGGAGAGTGTAGATCACAAATTAATTGCAATACTGTAACAGTCTAAGAAAAGCCATTTCAAGTCTCCATAAAATTCCCATGCAAAACTACCATCTGCTAACTTGTCTGTGCATTTATGGACAGGTAACTGTCCATTTAAATTTGTTTCTTTTTTTTTCTTTTTGTGGTGGAAGGGATGCGGGGACATGGCATACATTTTAAATACTGTAAGCTTAGGAGAATCATGCTTTGGCTAATAATCCGTTTTCTTTCCTCTGACTGAAATCAACTGTGTGTTTCTAACAAATTGTCTTTATCACAAAAAAAGGAAATGCCTTATACTTCCAAATATCACCTTTTATTGTGGACCGGGTATATATAGTTATATATATTATGCATATATATCACTAACAAATCCTTTTTCTGCAAAATTAAACAAAAAAGCCCCTACCATTACATGATTTTGTTTTTTTATAAGATGGGAATAAAAACGACTTTTTGAAGCCCAACCTATTATGTGCGAATACGACTCATGATAATGTTTTTTAGATTTCTTATTCTTTACAGCTTTCCTGTTATATTTAATATACCATAAGGACATTGTAGTGGCAACTTTTTCTTTTGTCTCTCTCTCTCTCTGTCTCCCAGTCTCTCGCTTCACTGATTTACTAAAAAAAAAACTATGAAACTAGTTTTGTTGTGGAAGTGACTCAAGTCAGGATTATTGAAAAGGAATAAATCAAGTTTCTACTCCCTTCTGTTTACAAAATGTTTTTCTTTTTTCCAGTGGTTCTCATGCTTTACGGGGGTAAACAAAATGTTTGAACCAGTTGATTTATGGCTAATTTTGTTCTTCTTCAGAAACTCATTGCATGTATTGTTAATATGCAAGCATCTAGAAAAAAAACTTAGTTTTTATTGTCTTTCCTTTGAAATTTGCTAAATTCAAATTGTCCCAACTAAAACAAAGGATTTATCTAATGCAATTGTTTTTTTTATATTTATTTTCATTTTTTTTCGTCATTGTTTTTTTAAATTGAGCCAGTATTATAATAGTCTTGAACAAAAGCTCACTTAAAAAAGTAAAGGGATTAGAAAATAAAAACTTCTAACTACGTTTCGTCC
Source organism: Elysia chlorotica (assembly GCA_003991915.1). Lineage (NCBI taxonomy): Eukaryota > Metazoa > Mollusca > Gastropoda > Plakobranchidae > Elysia > Elysia chlorotica. The sequence continues at coordinate 54,409 of RQTK01001359.1, read as the reverse complement.
CTCTTGGTGAATGCACACTCGTAATGAACATATCAATTATAACCAGACGTCTTTGTAACTGCCAATGTGCTAAATAAGGTTATGAGGGCCATCTCTCTATAAAGATGTCTCCAGGGGTGCTCAGCACTGGACATTTTTCTATTCTTAAAGTTGATAACAATTTGTAGTTTGAATCTGGACTGGTGCCCAGGCATATCTCAGTATAGGCCCAGGTTAGTTTAGTTTAAGCCTCTGGAAATGGAACATAGTACAGCAATAGGTCCATGTGGTACCCCTACTTTCAGCCATGATTCTGGATTGCCTGGTGCTAGATCAACTAAGAACTTGGAGAGATTGCTGTTTTTGTAGGGTTGACTTTCCCTCCAATTTTTTTAAAGGAATATCGACTTCTAGCCCACTTTTCATAACTGCTATTTTGTTTTGTTTTAGAAATCTAAATCATGATTAATTTATGCTCCTTTTTTTTTCTAGTTTAAACGTTTGACTTATGATAATTTTTCTTTATAATTTCGTCCTTTTTCACCTTTTTTTTTTTATCCTCCCGAAATTCTTACCATGAGTGTGTGAATTTCTGTACTCTCACATGAGAATTTCATGAGTGTTATAGAGACTTGCATCATATATAAAAACCTTAACCCTTACAGAGATTTTAAATTGTAGTTGTCTCACTGTAAAGATATTTTTAATTCTTTTCTAAATGCTAATTGCACATCAATATATCCCTCATATCAATGTTAAACCTTTGAGCAGAGTTCTGCTGAGTTGAAAGATCTGTCTCTTCTAACTGCACTTGAATCTCTCTTCAGCCCACATACTTTTGATTATTGCTCACATAAAGCATGACAGGAGTCATATTATCCCCGCACTGTCTTTCTGTTGCCTGTAAAATTGTCAGACGTGAGTTTTGAAGCCCATCCACAATATATCCTCAGTGTTAAGGTTGGGCTTTGAGAAATCAACACAACCTATTTACTGACTTCGAGAGTTAAGTAGTCAATTTTTACCTTTCTTACATCAAACTTTGTACTCCCTGTTTCTCCAAGCTGGGCCCTTTACAAACTGTGAAAATACCGGTTCTCCTGACCCATGTTACACAGGCTGTTGTATTGTATGGGCAAAATGCTTTACCTTGAAATAAAAAAAAACCCAAAATCCCCCAACCTATTCACTGTTAGAGGAGAGCCACCCATTTCCCCATCTCACACACCCAGCAAGCAACCTCAGCATTCAAAGCATGCACTACCAAACCTGAATCGGTCTAATACTTTGATATAAATATTTTTTTTTTAGATTCAGATTTTCAATTAACTGAAATAACCAATGTTACTTTGCCTAAAGGGCGTTCATTTGTAAAATTGAAAGTTTTGAATTAATTTTGAAATAATGTGATACAGAATTTCAAGTAATATGGTTTTATCTCAATTGGACTTGACTAGACACAATTTTATGTAATATTGCTATTGCTGATCGCTGAGACTAAGAAAAGTACCAAGTGAGCTAAAAACTAATGCCATATCCACTGCTTCTTTACTCTTACACACAGTTGATCTGATGTAATGCAAGTCCTTTTCTCTGAATTTGATGTATTTGTTTTACTCAGACAACAAACAGAGGGAGAGACATAATGTCAATATTTTAACACAATTTCATAGCTGCTCTTGTGTAGTAATACTAGTAATGTCTGCGTGAGAAATTTCCATTTCATGGACTTAAACCTTAACTCATTGTGTCCATTGCCACGCTCACAGGGTAAATCTGCTTCCTTTAGTAGTTTGAAAATTCTACATATTACATCCTAAACTGAACAATTTGATATATGTATCATACTTACTTTAAAAAAAAAAAGAAAAAAAAAAAACAACCAAGGAGGACCTACTTGCAATTTTACATTTTGTGTCTCTCTCAGTTAATTATGTGTCTTAGAATAATTCTGTCAGGCCACCAAAAAAAAAACAAAACACAACCCCTGCGTGCAATGAGTTTATCAGCCTAATACTTTTGTTGTGTATCCCCAGGAGCCCGACAGCGGCCAGCAGTGTTGCTGACCTGCCTGGCATGGCCAGCCCTGAGTTTCTCTCCTGGCTGGAGGCTCGGCTGCTGGCGGAGAGAGGCTCGATGTTCGACCAATCAGGCGAGGCTGCTTCGGGGCAGGCAGACTCCATTGTGGATATCGTCTGGTGCTACGCGGAGCAGCTTTCAAGGCCTGGACATCTTTTCCCGTGCTGTGCCATCCTGACCAGGGACAAAGTGGTGCTGGAGAGGCTGGCAGCACCGATGTCGACAGACGATGCCCAATGCACGAGTGTTCCTGATCTCAAACTGTGCACGGTTGTGCCGATCGGCAACATTCAGCAGCTGGTGCTGGGGCCTTGCCACGCGTTTCTGCGCCTAGAGGAGGCGTTTGTTGGCAAGCCTGGGACCTACACGCTGTTTGGGGTGGAGCCTCATGGTCTGAAGAGGTTTATCACGAAGATGTTTGAGGTTTGCAAGAGCCTCGACGTTTCTAACACCCCAGACTTTGTGGACCTCTCGGTGCAGTCGGACCTTCTGAAGGAAATCGTCGCCTGGGAAGAGAAAAACCTGAGTCTGGCCTCGGACAGACTGGCTGTTGCAATCCTTGTGAAGGAGTGTGGTGCTAGAGGTTTCTCCTTCCTAGTGCTGTCTGAGAACCAAGTCTACTGCCTGGACACTGCGTTTGTTCATTGGCCACCTGCCTCGTTTGAAGCTTCCCCTGATAGGTCCATAGATTTTAACATACTGCATACCTTCTCCATCACGAATAAAATTAGCAATATCCAACCCCATCCTGTGCCAAGTCTAGACAAAAGTTCTTCATCGTCGATTCCATCTGAGGTGCCTAGCTCAAAAGATAAAGACACGCATTTTCTGCAGTACCAGCTTGATCTTCAGGTTTCGCTCGATCAGGATGGCGCCTCAACATCATCATCTTCTGTCATTCAGTCACGGTCTCTAGCTACGGCCTCCACCAAGGCAGAATCAAACCAGCAGGCACAGGGCAAGTCGAGCATCAGCTACTTGTTTTTCTCAGCGGCACACAGAGACCTTTTCCTGGACCGGCTGACAAACCTGAGGGTGGAGCAGGCCCACAGAATGTTGCCCCACGTACGTGAGGAGCCAGAGGGAGGGAATGAGCTTAAACCGCAAGCCACTGCATGTGGGCTGAGCACTCTATCTTCAGATGGTCAGAATGTCATGCAGAAAGAATCAGATCCAAGCGATAATGATGATAAGACCAAGTTCTCTGCTGCAGTTGGAGTTGGTACTATGCCAGAGGAAGATGCTCTCAGCACTGGGAGTGGACAGACCGGAGTCTCGGAGGACAACACCATCTACTACTCAGCCTCGCCGAGCGAGAATCTATCCGTGTCGCCCATGTCCAACTTCTCCAGGGCCAGTATTAGCCCCCCTACGTCGCACCAGCAAGCCAGTGTCCGACAGAACGCAATGTCTCACATCGTCAGAGTGGAAGTCACTCAAGCATCCACCAGCCAACTCCACCAGGCAGAGGTTCATCCGCCAGGGCTCAGTGCAGGTAAATCTGAAGTTCCTGACAGCACGTCTATACCACATTTGACGGCCAACTCTGTGATTAACAAAGCACCCGGAGCTGCGAACTTCAGCTCCCACAGCATCCCACTTAATCTTTCCGACGGACTGCAAGCAGACTTTGACATAGCGTACGAGCATCTGAAGAGGCCGGTGCCTGGTGACACGGTAACCCTGGAAGAAGAGAGTGAGCTAGACCAGAACCTGCGGCGCTGCCTTAGGTCCTACAACCTGATCACTCCTCTCCCCGCCAAGCTCAAGCCTCTCTACGTGATGGGGGGAAGGGAGATCCGCCAGTTCTTCAAAACATCCGTTGCCGATCTCTCGGACGTTGCTGTCATGGGCGACGCAGGGGACTCAACCCAGTTTGGTGCTGGAGGTGGACAAGGGAACATGACTGTGGGATCGAAGAAGGATGAGGAACTGAGACACGTTTTGTGGACAAGTGTGGTGCCTTACACCAACCCCAAGCACGAGATAGTCAGCCTTGTGATGGTTAGCACCAAGGGGATTTACCTAGTGTCTGACACTTCGCCAGCGCCTTCAAAGAAATCTCGACCGTCGTGGATGACACACACGAGAAACCAGTCAGACTCGGTGTTTGCATGGAAGTCTTCCTCAAAGTCATCTGTCCCCAACAACGACACACAAATGTTTTCCCCTCCAAGAATGCAGGCCGATTTTGCGACCAACAGGGGTGACAGTATTGCTGCCGGAAACAACTACAGTTACAGCAACAAAGCGGTGAAGCCTTTCTTCCGGTTCCGCTACGAAGATCTCCAGCAGATAAATGTTGGCGTGTTTGACCAGTGCGTGCGCCTGACTGGCTCCTGTGCGGACACAGTCTTCACACTAGCCGTGCGGGACAGCGCTGCCACTGAGCAGCTGATCCAGTACCTCAAAGACATGCTCACTCTGTTCTACTCATCAGCAACAGACCGGGGGGGCAGCGCAGAGCCCTCAGAGTCAGACCCTCACCTGCTCAGCAGCTGGGAGGCTGACGACTTCTACCGGGAAGACAGCCACCGAACTAAATCCACGGTGGAAGGCATCGTGTACACGCACCCCAGCCAGGTCAGGTTTGTCTACCCGGGGGAAGACGCCATCAAGGATATCCTGTTCCTGGTGGACCAGAGCTCCCGGCGTCCAGGAAAATCTGGAAGGGGAATTCCGTCTGCTGCGGCTCCGTCACCCAGCACCAGTGTCAACCAGCGATCTCCGTCAGACTCATCCCTCTGGCTGTTCCTCCTGTGCCACGAGCTGATGGGCCCACCCCAGGGAGACGAGACTCCGGCCAGCCAGCCCCGCAGTGTGATCGTCACGCCGTCCCACCTGTGCCTGTCCCAGGAGGACCTGGTGACCTACCCCCTGCCCGACTTTGTCCGAGGCCTGCCAGAGAACCCGTGCCATCAGATCACCCAGTGCCGGCCGATCGAGGCCCTCAAGCGCGTCCGCATGTACAGGTGCAACCCCCACTGGCTGGCCTTGACCTTTGTGGACGAGGCGGAGGACTTTGTGGTGGACACTTCCATCGAGCACTTTGGCCCGGCCGCGACCAGCAAGGAGCGTCAGGGGGTCAGTCCGGAGGTCACTGTCCACCTGTTTGTCCAGAGCCCTCAGGAGAAGGACAAGCTCGTCCAGCTGCTCGGCAAGATCTGGAAGCAGCTGGTCACCCAGGTCGGCCGCATCCTGGATGTCGCTTATGTCTGAGGAGGTCAAGCGAATCTTGGATGTGTCATATGTTTGAGGAGGTGAAGCCTGTGTAGGGCCAGGTTTAGAGTGTAGGATAGCGTGTCAAACTTTGTAGGACTACAAAAATTTTAGTGTCGAGTCTGCATTCCACATCACAGCCATTTGATATATGTCTGAGGTGAAGAGCATGTAGGGCCAGGATTAAAGTGTTGGGTAGTGTGTCAAATTCTGTAGGACTACAAGGATTTTAGTGTCGAGTCCGCTTTCCACATCACAACCATTTGATATATGTCTGAGGTGAAGGGTGTGTAGGACTGCGATCAAGGTGTAGGCTAGTGTTAAGCTGTGCAAGACTACTTGTAAGGATTTTAGTGCCGAGCCCGGCTTCCCACATCACAGCCATTTGATATTCTCTCAAAATGTTCGCCTCCATTGTGTGGCAATATTCTACATTCCAGGTTTTACACATGAAATCATTCCTTTACCTACCTGTGTAATAATCTGGATATTTTTTGTATTATTATAACGATTTTATATCAGCTTAATTAATTCAAGATTCACTAGCACTCAGTAAAATGTCATTGTCTCAAAATGTGTAAACATCAATTTTCACAGTAATAATATATCTCTGGCATGGATTGAATTAATTGTAATTTATATAGTTTTGTAGATCCTACAGCTTATTAGTTAATATAGAGATTCATGTTTCTTCGCTTTGTTTAGCTTCCCACACCATCTGAGATCCTCTCTATCCAAGATCTAACATTTATATTACAATCATTAAATTTAAACTCGTACTTGCAGACTTATATGTTATTAAGAAGCCTAGGTGAATCAGAAATTAAATCGGTACTACAAGTTTTGTATAGATTCAATAACACAAAAATGTAACGGCCTTTCTCATAATCAAATTAAATTGAATATCTCTGGCTCTAGAAATGACAGAGTTTTAACTAAATTTCAATCTCTTGAAGTGCATTTGATATTGTTTACCGCACTATGAATAACTCAAAAAGTCCAAATTTCGACTTGTTCCTGATTCACCCTTGTTGCCTCACATTATAAGTGTAGTAAGGCCAGGTTTGGGATCCAGTGTTACAGCTGTACAACAGAGAGCCAGTTAAAGTGGGTAGCTAATACTATCAGGTTGTATGACTGATAGACCATTCGTCACTTTGTATTATTTCTCTGTCTTTTGAAACATGATTACATGTGTTGCTTTTTTACATACTCGGCATTATTATATTTGTGTAAAAAAGTCCTCTACGTCTTTCATTTATGAACATGTTTTCCAGGTGTTGTCTGAAATTGCAGATCTATATTTATAACACGGAATATATTATAAACATTATGGTAAGTTTTTGAATTTGACAAGACAGGGTGAATTCTTTTAACTTCTGTTGAGTCTTAAGAAACTTGATTTCACATAATTATCAATATTTAACTGAAGTGAAAGATAATAAGAGGCTGCTTGCCAAATAGGAATTAAGAAAGCTAATTTATTGTCCTATGGGCCTAGTCAAAAATATTGTCTTTGGTCTCTTTTCAAAAGTCATTGATTATTTTAGCCAAATTGATTTATCTGTGTTGGAGAAAAAAAGAGTGATTTAAAAAAATGAAGGATTTAATTTTATTTTAAAAAGAAATTGTTTTTTGTTTTAAATAAGTTGGGGAAAACTTTATTCTAATGATTATTTTCATGCTTTTCATGATCAGGGTAAAATATCTGGGGGCCTTTTAATTTTGTTCATTTTCAACGAGCAAAATTCACCAGAGGGGCATTATTGCAAGAGCAAATTAGGCTAAACAAAACTGGCCGCCAACTTTTAAAACTTTTTAACACATTCATCTAGGAAAAACCTGTCAATGCTCATTATTATAGTGGTATGAATAACGGCCTAGGATTCAATGGGTTAACTTTTTCCCATTGTAAGATTTTTGGTCTTTTCCTTGTGTGTGCACTATTTTTGGGAATGTTAAAAAATGTATAAAAGCTAAAAGCTTCGATTTGTATTATTTTAAAACAAAAAGTGTGCAGATCAATACAAAGAGGTGCTAGCACAAGAGCATGTCAATGCACACATCATGTGTGCGGCATGATGGGAAAAGATTGATAAGAGCTAAATTCCCTTGGGAAGTATTATTGCAAGAGCTATTTTGATCACAATACATACACAAGTGCAATACTGACTCCTGTCTTGTTTCAAGCGGTAAAAATTCATACATTAGATTACACTTTATTACCATGATTTGATCTTGCAATTGGTGATACTGATGGATATTAACTATCATGCCTAATTTATTTACATTTGTGCAATGTCATATACTTCAAATCACCTACCCCTTTATTTATCTTTTGAACATTTCAGTTGACTTGGATCTTTTTTTACTTGATCTGCTCCTAACTGAAGAAGAACCTTTTTCTTGTATCATTGTTTATACTGCCAAAAGCTGTTTCACCTTTTTTTTGTTGAATTTCATTTTGACATCTCAGTTGAACAATATTGATTAGCTCCAACATACTGCGGTCCTATGTTGCACAGAGAATCAAGAGGCTTACAATGAAAATATTTGTACTGTGCATGTATAGACACTTAGTTATGGTCAAGACTTAAGACCACCTAGTAAGGCTTCTTTTGACAGTTAAAACTATTTATCATACATGTATAAAATTTATAAATGTCTTGCTCCAGAGTTAAGATCTCAAAGTTTTCAGGAACAAATTTGAGATGTTCTGATCAAATTAATGAAATGTGCTTGGCTCAGAACTGAATAGGAGAAGCGGTGCTTCAATTGCGGAAAATCGAAGGTGGGAGGTTTCAAAGGGTGATCTTAGATGGAGTGACGTAGTGTTGGTCTCCAAATCCACAATTGGTCATAACTTTTTTGTCTGATTTCGTCCGCTACGATTTGGGTTGTTGTCAGTATAATCTGATATGTCTGAGACAGAAGTCATGGCATCCCCTCACTGTCTTCTTGTGGAAGCTTGTTAAATTCTTAGATGCTAGTTTGGACATTAAAAAATCAACTCAACCTTGAAACATTTTTTTTGTCACTCAAGTATTTAGAACATAGAGAATTACTAGTACTAAAGAATTCTATCTCCTGTCAACAATGGCAGTCTGTTTTCTGTTGTAAAACTTAATTTTATTGTTTTTTATAATGAAGTCCATGCTGGTAGTTGTCATTTAATCATATGTAGAGAAAATAATAGTAATTAGTGTTTTTTAATGTCATTTCATCAGTTTCAATGTAGGGTAAGTGATAGTAATTTGCATTGCTATTATTGGGCCCAATGTCTTAAACATATGCACCAGTACTCAAACATTCACATGAAACAAAGTCTATTGTGGGTATATAATTGTGTAGTAAGTAAACTTGTAATTTCATATTTTCTAACTTTGAAACTTGCACTTGTAGGCCTTACCACTTAATTATGGTGAATGATGAACATTTGTTTTACCCCGATCACTTTTGCTGGAAGCTATTTTTGTCATCTAGAAGCTTGGTCTTTGACTCAGCCTCATAGAGTTTGAGAGTTGGAGTTTGTATTTACAGATTGCCAGTACAGTAATGATTGTATTGTGCCCAAACTTTACCTCATAAGTGTGGTATATAGTATCAGTATAACTGTGTGTACAGAATTAGTTGCATTTGATACCGTCTTAATCTTTTCAGCTGTAAAGTAACACTGAAGGGGATGTCTTTTACTTTCTTTCAAAGTGCTTTTTATGAAAGTAAATTTCTAAAGTTGGAAGAACGGGCAATGGCTCATAAGTAAAGCTCATGAAGGAAAGTTGTACATGTATATGTATATTGTGAATATGAGTGTGTTCATTCTATATAACGCAAAAGAAATGAAAAAGAAAATGATTTTGGACTTTATTTTATTCTTCTTTTTTTTGTGGGGGGTGGGAGGAAAGACTAAGAGAAGCCCAACTAGAAACGTGTGTGGGCACAAGACTAAATTTAAGCTATGCTGTATCAGCAAGTTTTGTTAACAGGAAAAACATACTGGCTTGTGGCAGTCATATAAACCTGGGATTTTTTTTCTTTGAGTATAATCCATAGATTTTATCACAGTAATGTAATTGTATGTACATGTCCATCTTCCTCACACCATCAATTTTGAAATGGAAACTAGCTTTTCAGCTTAACTTAGATTCAATGCAACATGAATATAATATATGCTGCTTGTTACCAATCTATATATGCCTTTCTTATAAATACTAAACGGCAGCATCGCTAACACAGCAGCTAACAAACTTGATCTCATACCTGTCGCAATGTCACTGACAGACTACATGTATGGTGTTTAAGTGGACTTAGGGAACGTTCGAGCTTGTGACTTTGTTAAAACTGATGTCATCTTGCTTCAAGATGTTTGGGGCAGTAGTCCTGGTATCCCTGATCACCGCGCTGTCTCTGTTTGTCAGGCGTCAGTCTCGGGCCTTGTCCACAATATAGCCTATACATGTATAATGATGGCGTTGGACATAAAGCAACCAACTTAACACAACTTAACTTAATTTGTGGCTGAGTATGAACAGCAGCTTGACTTGTGACGTGGTGTGAGATTACTATAGCCCTACATTTCACGGGTCTATAGGCAAAACATTGTAACTGTACTTTTGGACAATATAGAATCACAGTACTACCTATGCCTATAGACCTGTTTTTTTGCATTGGTTTTCTAGTTACGCTCTGAGCAAGTGTTAATTTCACTTGCTAGAATTTAATGATGTCATTTTATACTCTTGAGGTAGGCTACTTACCATGGTATGTTTTTTTCTTCTTCATGCTATTTTTTTTTTCCTTTTGGTCTTTCTCTCTATAGTCAAAACATTGTTACTGCCCTTTTGGACAATGTGCAATCAGAGTTATATGCCTATAGACAGTTTTTGTTGTTGCAACACCATTGGTTTTTTAGTTACGCTCTGAGAAGGTGTTAATTTCATTTGTTAGCATTGAATGATGTCATTTTATACTCCTGAGGTAAGCTACTTACCGTGGTATGTTTTCTCTTCTTCATGCTTTTGTTTTTCCTTTTTTTTCTTGCTGCTTATTTTATAACAACAATGTACTGTTAAAGGCACTCACATGAATTATTTATTCCTTATGCAGGTTTTTTTTTGTTTTGTTTTTAAAATGCCAATGTTCTGTAAAGAATGATAAATGAGATTTAGGTAATGTATTTTGATGCGAATAATTTTTGCATGTTTTGTCTTTCTATGATAAATTTGTGATATTTAATGCTTACATTGGATTCCTTTTGATACTCTAAGGATTTTGTGAGATTTGAAGAAAAAAAAGAAAAAAAGATGATATATTTTGTCGGAGACTCACTTTGCATGAAGAAAGGAAAAGAAAGGAATATGCTTTCATGATATACTTCTACTGTATAAGATTTGTTTAATTAAACTCACTTAAAATCACTAAAAAAATTGTTTTGTTTCTGTTAAGGATTTCATTTATTTGGTGTCGTTTTCCTCCTTTCCCCCTCTTAAAAAACAACAACAACCAAACTAACAACAAACCACATAAAAAAAACACAATAAAAATAAAAACAACAACAAAAAAGCTGTTACAAAACAATAGAAATGCCATCTCTTTACTTTGGGCATCTCTGGAGATATCTAAAATTCCTACTCTTCAAAACAAACGAACAAACAAACAACAAACGACATACACAAAAATAAAAAAAAAGATCAAACAAACAAAAACCAAAAATCTGTAACAAAACAATAAAAATTTCATCTCTTTACTTTGGGCATCTCTGGAGAGATGTAAACCTAAGCGGAAAGTTTGCAGATTTACTGGCTTCATATTTGTATTTCCCAAACTGATCCTTTCTACAAGAAATGTCAAAATGCTTTTATTGGGTCTTAACATTCTACATATATATGGTGATGGATAAGGTACACCTCGGGAAAATCACAAACAGCATCACACAACGGGTGCTGCAGTGGAACTATCAAGAACAAAAAGGCAAGACAGTGTAGACCATGTGAGACTTGGATGACATGTGTTGTAATTTTAAGGGTATGGTTCAATCAGGCTACCATGGATGGGGTAAACTTGGAAAACAAGCCCAAGAGAGAGTTTATGAATGTATGAGTTGGTTTTAACGTCCAACACTAGCACTATATGGACTATTTTGTGGGCTGATCCCAAGACTGACGTCTGACAATTTTATGTGCTGCCACACACGAGACAGGGCTGGGATGCCACGACTCCTATCTCAAGAAAGAAATGGATGGCGCCTATGGTTCGTAGTTTATACCCTGCCAAGGATAAAGGGCAATGGTGATGATAATGATGAGGATGAATGTTCTAGCGAGTATGCTTGTGACTGACAGGCTGTATATTTTAGGAACAAAACAGTTTTACTGCACATGAATTATACAAGATAATCATGTAATTTATTAGTCATATTTATCTTTATTAAAACTTTTTTTGATATGATGTCAGATATACATGTACATGAACCACATAATATTGTGTACTGCTGTACACATAAAATAGCAGAAACTGATCATTTGTATGGTTAGAAAAGATCATAATAAACAATCAATATTCAATATTATTATTCACAAAACAAAAACAGTAACATACAGATTGGGATATTATATAGGTATTAAACTTTAACCGCAAAACATTACTGTGTAAATAAAACTTAACATTTAATGCTTATCTCGTATTACATAATGAAAGTTATTACACTTACACCAACCATTTGTCTTTCCACCTTTCTCTGGGCAATATCTAGAGTTTATAATTAAGTTCATCATCTCAGATGGTGCATTACGAATATTCAAATCGAACCCCAGGTTTATCATCCAATAGCATTACCAGCCCGGCAATTTGGCACATATAAAGTAGTATTATTGTGAGAAAAACAAGTTTAAAATAATATAATTTTTACCAACATCACAAAACCAAAACGCCCATAGCATTAGTAATTAGGTTTAGAAAAGGCAGACCACTGAAATAATTAATATTATTATAAGTAAAGCTTGGATCTTTAGGATTTTTAGGGAACGTAGTGGTCTAGTGCTCTCCTAGAGTGGAAACGCGATTATGTTCTGATGCATCTACATAAGTAAAAGTTGAGGGTTCTAATCTCACGCAATAAGTTTTCTGCCCTTTTAGCTAAGCTAACTTCTAACCACTGTGGTACAATACCCACAAATAACAGCTCCACTCATAGCATTAGCAATCAGTATAAAACAAGGCTTTGCCGTACCGTACAAGCTCTTTGACGCCCATATGGTTAAAACAAAAACAACGTGATTAATAAGAGAATATGCATTTTTAGTTTCAACCAGCTTTAAAAATTATACACAACCATGAATTGCCCCCATACCTTGTATAAAAAAAAACAATACAATCTATGTTCACAAGCTCTTGTGCTTGTCCGTTTTGTTTTAATACTTTTATCACAGAAATTGCTGAGGGCACTGAAATTTGTTATTGCACGTTTCATTGCATAACAAACATTTGGTTTGTATGTACATTGGATATGCCCAGTTACACGTACATGTATTGAGGCATTGGCTTTAAAGTTGAGGGTCCATGTAATTTTATTGTAAATTTTCTACAAACAAAATTTTAATTATGGTTTTATACAATATTACAAGATTGCCCATAATCGAGATCAACATTTCTACACTTCAATACATTCCATTTTGTATCTTAATAAGCAACGTATCTGCTAAGGCCTATCTGCAGACTGGCCTTTGTTTGTAAAGCAACCTGAATAAGTATACACATAACTGTGAAGATGTACACAAAAACTCGTACTTAACAATAACTGATATAATAGTTAGGTTTTCTTATGTACTTATTAAACTACAACAAAAAAGATGTTCACACGAACCTGTATTTTACGATTGAACTTGTTAAGCTAGACTAATAAAGATTTACACGGATAGGCGTGCTCAACCTTGTACACGTAATGATTTAGCTAAAATTAATTAGGACTGTGTTTTGACCACGAGTTACAGAATGAAACTTTGTAGAAGACATGAATTTTAAGTTCAAGTTAGCTCGTTGACCAAGCAAGAGAATTAAGTAATACTAAACTGTGCGGCTCATTCAAGTCTTTAAAACATAATTTTGAGCTCGCAAACGGAAAAATATAAACATCCTTCAATAAGATGACAATATGAAGTTATTGCTTTTTTCAAAACCGTTGCTGTCATCCAAAAAACTCAAATGACTTTTTTGCGAAGTCTTACTCCTTATAGTGAAAGTCTAGACATGAATTTGACATCATAAGATGGTGCACCACTTTGCCTTCCGCCCCGCCTTCTGCCATTGGTCCTGCACTTCCTCTCGCTTCTGCTCGATGGCGGCCATGACACTTTGGTGATCTAGATCTTGCGCCAAGTCATAGGCCGTCTTCCCTGCAATGAGATAACGTGACACCATAGATATATAAATAGCGCTATTTATATATCTATGTGTGACACTCAGTAATAATGCTATTAAGTGTTAAGTTTTGTTCATAACTTGTAATACATACATATCTTTGAAATGTGTTTTGACAGCCAAACATTTCGGAAACTTCCTTCCTTATTTTGTCTACTCAATGACAGTGGATTTTTTTTTTTTTAATAGGTTTTCTCCAAAACATGAGATTCCAAAGGATATTTAACTATGGATACAGGAAACATTAAAACTAAATTGGCTACAATGTAAAATTGAACTAATAAGACAAATGCACAGTACCATAAAGTTTTGAATGAAAAAGGAAAAACTAACCCTCGTTGTTTTTGACAGTGTAGTCAATGTGGTTGTCGAGTAGAAGTTTGGCTGTCTCTCCGTAGTCTCTTTCAGCACACAAGTGCAGGGATGTGTTCCCACTCTGTACGAGATAAACAGCACACAGATAACTTGTTTGTTGGTAGCGCCAGCACTATATAGACAATATACTGTATTGTGAACGGAACCCAAGACTAACGTCTGGCAATTTTAAGTGCTGCCACGTTGAGATCGTTTGTTTGTTGTAAAAGTCCAGCACCAGCACTATTTAGTCTTTATTGTGGACGAATCCCAAGACTAACGTCTGACAAGATTACGTGCTGCAACAAAGAGACAGTGGAGATCTGGACTCCTGCCTCAACCAGTCACATTAAACCGACACCAACCCAAGCAGAAGGGCACGAATTAAAACAAATAAAATATTTCACCATACGTGTGTTTCGAACCGGGACATCCCGGCTGGGAGATCAGCGCTCTTCTACTTACAGAAAAGTATTGACTCTTTAAACCTAACCTGAGTGACCGCGATGTCTGAACAGTAAGTTCACACAATAACGATGGAGCTGACAACGCTCGAACACTTGCACAAGTTATCCGATTTCGTTTCCTACGGGTTGTATTGGTGTCAGTATAATAAAGACAAGGGCGGTGGTATTCGCGCACTGTCTCTGTGTGTGTCAGTGCGTACAATTTTTAAATGTTAGTCTTGGGACCCGTCCACATCATTTTCTTGCTGCTGACGTTGGGCACCAACAAAACATTTCACTCACTCACTCACTCACTCACTCACTCACTCACTCACTCACTCACTCACTCACTCACTCACTCACTCACTCACTCACTCACTCACTCACTCCGCCAGAAGTTCGTTGATTCTTTTGTGTCTTTGAATTTGATTGGTCAGTTTTGTCGCTACGTGGATGGGGCAAAGACCCTCCTGTATGACATGTGGAAAACATAAGCGAGAATTATGGATGAGTATTATTATTATTATTGTTGTTATTATTATTATTATTATTATT
>RQTK01001359.1:0-17740 GCA_003991915.1 Elysia chlorotica | reverse complement strand
TAATAATAATAATAATAGTAATAATAATAATAATAAAAATAATAAAAATAATATTAAAAAATAATAATAATACTAATGAGGTTGATGATGATGATGATGATTATGATGATGATGATGACGACGACGACGACGACGACGACGACGACGACGACGACGACAACAACAACAACAACAACAACAACAACAACAACAACAACAACAACATAATGCAATACTATTAATATGAAAAATCATTAAACACTGGATATAACACCCGGCTCAAATCGCTACAATGTGAAAACGACTGATATAATATAAAATATTAACTTTAATAGAGACCTACATAATTTTATCCAGCTAAAAGAGTATCATGTTACATTGTATGTCTTTTTTAAGCCTGTGAAGCAGCCTCTTATCATTGTGTACAACAAGGCTGTAAAATAGATAAGGGAAAAAAAAGGAACATTGGGAGCGAGAGAGCGACAGAAGGAAAGAGAAAAAGAGAGAGAGATAGAGAAAGTGAGAGTGAGAGAGACAAGCAGGCTGAGACAGAGAAAGAGGAATAGAGAGATATACAAAGAGACACATAGACAAAAAGAGAAGATACAGAAAGAATATAAAGAGAATGGGCGAGAGATAATAAAGAGAAAGAGATAAAACGAGAGAGTACGAAGATTCGAAAGTGATTGAGGGGCGGAAGAGTTTGAAAGATGAAGAGATAGAAAGTAGGGGAAATAGATAAAACCAGAACGCAATGAAGAGAGATGGAAAGATATATCTAGAGAGATGGAAATAGAGTGTTCGGACGAGAGAGAGAGTGTGTGTGTGTGTGTGTGTGTGAGAGAGAGAGAGAGAGAGAGAGAGAGAGAGAGAGAGAGAGAGAGAGAGAGAGAGAGAGAGAGAGAGAGAGAGAGAGAGAGAGAGAGAGAGAGAGAGAGAGAGAGAGAGAGAGAGAGAGAGGATATGTATAGAGAGAATCAGCAAGAGAAAGAGAAAGACATAGAGATAGATATAGAAAGTGAGAGACTAAAATAAGTGACAAAAGCAAAAACAAAAACACATTGACAGGCTGGGGGAATATTTATTGCTTCGTGGAAAAAATATTATCATCCTAAAAACCACAGACCAGATAATATGCAGTAAAATTTGGAACTTTTTTGCCGTCCAGTTTACAATGATAAAAGTTCTACAAATGCTACTATCTTTTTCTTTATTTCGTTGAAAACAAATTCGAACTTCACTTAAAAATGAAATAGATACTGATCGAACAAACATATTAATTTGGTAATGTCAAAATGGCATATATTTACGACACGCCCTCCTGCTAGCCCCGTTTTTTATTTTTATAAAAATGATTTTTCTTAAAAACAAAAACAAAAAAAACTCATTGGATGTGAACACAAATAAAAAAAAATGCAAATGAAACTGAACTATTTCTTACGATTAATCTAGTCACTGACACTGAAAGGGTTAAGTGCCTCGTTTACTATACACCATTTTTCCTTGCATACTTCATTTGTTTGTCCCATTTTGTCCCAACTATAGTGTAAACAGCTGAGACAGGAGTCCTGGTATCACCGCACTGTGTCTGTGGGGCAACGCATAAACAATTGTCAGATGTTAATCTAGGGAGCCATCCACAATATAGCGTTGCTAGTAAATCAATTCAACTCATTCTAGTGATAGTATACTGCATTTATCACTGATTTGGTCAGACTAGTACAGCTTCAACAAAAACGATTTTGTTTAAAGAAATGAAAAGAAGAAAAAAATATACTTTTGTAACGCCTTAAGAGCAAAACTGATGCGCTTAGAAAGTTTCCAAGTCGATTAAAGCATTTAGTTTCGACAGTGGTAAAGAAGACTATTTTTTTAGATTTGTTTTATTCAATTTCTTCTTGGAATGAACACTTTTCCATCATATGCAGCACCAATGATAAATAACGCTCCTAAAAAAATTGATTGCAATACAGAAGACATCAACTTCTTTCCCGGTTAGAATTAGTGTTGTATGCACACGTCTGTGCCGATTGAAAAAGAACCACTGTTATAAAGAACTGTTTGTATGGCCAGAACATTTTCGTTATAATCAGTATTTCACTATAAGCGTAGGTGTTAATGGTGAAGCTGTCTACTGTTTCAACGCATACTAAGATTCAAGATAGTTTCTATTCGGATACGGGACCCCAGGTTATGTCTTGGACCTGTGTGGCTACATTTTACTGACACCAACCAAACCAGTAGGGATATGCGTGGGAAATCATCCTACTGTTTGACTAACGCTTGGCCAGACTGATCCTGCCTTGGTTGGCCTCTTCAAACCATGATGATTTTGTTTGATTTAATAGAATGAAAATAAGTAATTAACACTAATACTCTTTATGTTTACGGAAAAAAAATTATTGTGTTCGTTTGCAGAGGTTTTCTCTTCTTTTTTTGTTTACCTAACTGCTCGCTTCGTAATCAAATTACTAGTTGGAACTTTTCCCGCGAAGAGCTCGCTCATCACACAGAACAAAACATTTAACTGAAATAAACAACGCGTTTCTTTACCCAAAGAGTATGCGAATTAGATGTTCAGTTGAGTTAGTTTAACGTCCAACGTGAGCACTAGATAGGCTATATTGTGGACGGGCCCCAAGACTGACGTCTGACAATTCAATGTGACGCCACACACGAGACAGGGCGGGGATACTATGACTCCTGTCTCAGCCGTTCACATTATACTGACACCGACCAACCAGTTATGCGAATAATAAGCCATAAAACGAGTTGTAAGGTACCCCAACATTGTACTCACGACCCAACATCTATATCACTATTGTGCTCTTAACCTGTCCTCTCTCTTATAAATGCCACAGACCTGGACTACCTGGCGGAGCTGACCACCTGCTTGACCCACGCTCTGGCCAGACTCGTCCAGCTGAGGCCGTCTGACCCCATCACGTTCCTGGAGACTTCGCTCAGGCAGCACCGAGTTAGTTTGTTTTCATTTTTGTTATGATTGGTACATTGTAATGTTGGTATTGTTTTGTCGGTTGGTATAATGTAATGTTGGTATTGTTTTGTCGGTTGGTATAATGTATTGTTTTGTCGCTTGGTATACTGCATTGTTTTGTCGGTTGGTATACTGTATTGTTTTGTCGGTTGGTATACTGTATTGTTTTGTCGGTTGGTATACTGCATTGTTTTGTCGGTTGGTATACTGTATTGTTTTGTCGCTTGGTATACTGCATTGTTTTGTCGGTTGGTATATGTATGGTTGGTATACTGTAATGTTAGTATTTTTTGTATGGTTGGTATACTGTAATGTTAGTATTGTTTCGTAAGTTGGTACATTCTAATGTTAGTATTGTTTTGTTGGTTGGTAAACTGTAATGTTGGTATTGTTTTCTTGGCTGGTATAATGCGATGTTGGTATTGTTTTCTTGGTTGGTATAATGTAGTTTTGGTTTTGTTTTGTTGGTTAATATACTGTAATGTTAGTATTGTCTTGTCGGTTCGTTTCTAAACCACATGAGTGCAGGGATGAATTCATTTGAGTTGGTTTAACGTCCAAAATCAACACATTGTAGGCTATATCGTAGACGGCCGCCAAGACTGGCGTCTGAAAATTTTATGTGCTGCCACACACGAGACAGGACGGGGATACCAAGACTCCTGTTTCAGCTCTTCAAATTAATCTGACACCGACACAACCAGTAGGAAGTGAAATCACCAGGACTCGAACCACGAACCTTTAGCGTCGGAAGCCGATGTTCTACCCCAGGGCCACCGCGCTCCCCGGAGTGCAGGGATAGAATAATTACACAAATCTCTCATACATGTCATGGGTGTCTTAAAAGTTGGCGGGAGGAAAAAGGGGGGGGGGGGGGGGGAGGGGGGGGGGGGGGGGTAACTGGTGCAAGTTTGGTAGAGCGTGATTTCACAATCTAGAGGTCCTCGGTTCGAGGTCGGCGATTCTAAATCTGTAAGATATGCAACACCCAGAAAAAAAAATGAAAAAAGAAAAAAAAAAATTAATACACAGTTAGGAAAACACTTTTCTAAACTGTGGGGTCAAACCAAAGACCTCTCGGTTTTTAGTTGGATGTACTGCCACTTACGCCAGCACCACCCTCCCCCTCCGGCCCAAAAAAAAAAATCACAATAAAATTATTGCAAATTAACTAATATAAACCCTTACCCCTGTTCTATTCCCCACTCTTCCATCTTTACAGAGACTTCACCCAAGGGAGAATCAGGGGAGAGAAGTCTGCAGTCCTTCACAGTCTATCAATAATTCTGCGGTTGCTTCCCCTACGCCGCCACCCGCTGGCTTTGCCCCGCCCTCATTGGCTAGAGAAGGGGTGACGGCGGGAAAAGGGGACGCTCTGCGAGACACAACTGTGAACCCCGTAGCTCTTGTGCGCTGTGAGGAAGATTTCATCGCGGATGAATACATAAACTTAGATTCCGTGGATCCCTCGCAGGTCTTACATAAACATTCAAGGTTGGATTTCCAAACAATTGGAGACCTATTTGACGATGATGATTTTGGTTGAATAAATGCAATAAATAAATGGGTGTGATTGTTCATTTATTAATGAATACAGTTTCTGACGATGATGATATTTGTTAAATAAATGGAGTAAAATAAATTTGTTATTTGATAGTTTCTTTATTCGTTAAAATATTTTGAATTTTTTTAGAAAATAATGTAAACCCTAAATTTACTTAAATAAAAAGATAATGACATCTTTCCATGCAATATAGGAGAGAGAGAGAGAGAGAGAGAGAGAGAGAGAGAGAGAGAGAGAGAGAGAGAGAGAGAGAGAGAGACAAACAGACAGACAGACAGAGACACAAAAAGAGAGAAAAAGAGGAAGAGAGATAAAAAATAGAGAGAGAGAGAGAGCTGATGGAAACACAGAGAAAACACAAACTACAATGACTACCGTCTGGTATTGATTTTTTTTAAACAAAAAGGTGTAAGAAAATAACGGCCCTACAAATAATCTTTTGTGTAATGTACTAAACGAAACCAAATAAAACGTTGAATAAGCCTCCGGCCTAATTAGACAGTGAAACAAGTGGAGCAAGTCAATCAGACATAATCACACAATACTAGTCCAACCACTTCAGTTAGATTTGAAAAGCTACTATCTTTCAATGACTCGAAGAAAAATCCTTTTAGAACTATTGGTGGAACTAAACGCGTTTGATCTTTTGGAAAAAAAAGATATCTCCTAGTTGTATGTCTTCTACATTCATCGTGGAGGTTCCTATACGCCAACGGGTCACAAGATTAACGTCTAACAAATATACCTGTTGCCATACATGAGACAATGCAGGGGTACCAGAGCTCACATCTCAGCCGGTCACATTATACTGACACCTAACCAGTAGTTGACGAAATCAGACAAATATATTTTCCTCCGATCGCGGGTTTCGAAAGTTTCGAAACGGGGATATCCCGTTTGGTAGACCAACGCTCAACCATTTGGCCCAGTAAGCCACCCGCATGATAAATATGGCAGTTATCTGTTTCTGTTAAGATCTTTGCATAGATTGAAAAAAAAACTGAAAAAAAAGTACAACTTGTTATGCATACTTAGACTCTAAACAAAAATAACGTTAACTATAAACTATAATGAATGTGTTAAATTATGGTATGATATCATGTACTTTAACACTCGATGCCAAAATATTTTTTGAAATAGACAAATCGGCCTGTACTTATGATAACCCTCGCCTTTACGATAAATCTACTTTAAAACTTAAGTGGCACAAACAACAGCAACAGCAACAACAACAACAACAACAACAACAACAACAACAACAACAACAAAACAACAACAACAACAACAACATAAACAACAAAACAACAAAAGCAAACGAAAACACATCCCCTATGCTTGGCAATGTCAAGAAATAAATATTTTCATCCTGAAAAAGAATGATTCTTTTTGAATGGTGTAATTTAAAATAAATTTCACTAAAAAGCACCCAAAACCAGCTTGAATATCTCGTGATGTTGTAAGAATGCTCTAAAATATACCAAACTGGCAAAAGTGTTTGAGCGTTGCTATCCTATCAGTGAGGTCCCTAGTTCGAAACCCACGATCGCTCATAACATTTTTGTTACAGGAGTCGTGGTATCCCCACACTGTCTCTGTGTAGCAGCACGTAAAAATTATCAACGTTTGTCTTGGGTCTACGACAGAACCTATATCTGGCTAACTTGGACGCTAAGGAAACAGCTGCACTCAGCTCAACCCCAAACTGTACCAATATAACATAATTATTTCCGATCACAATGAATGTAATCAAAACTGATAGATCTAATGATACAGGCAGGAGATAGGTACTACCAATCTGTGATTACGTCGTTTTGATTGGAGCCTGCACGAGGCTTCCAAGATAACAGTCAGGGTCATTGAAAATTTCAATTAACAAAGAGTTGCACCTAGAACCAAGGTGAGCTATATCATTAATGTATTAGTTGCAGTTGGAATAATTTGCATTATTGGGCTAGTATGCTTGTAGACTAAACAAAAAATGTCTGAGTATCAATATGTTCGAGGTATAGTAATAATTTCAAAGAAATATATCACTGTTACCATTGTTACGCAAAAAAAAATGTCTTCGATTTAATTGATTCGGTGACGTTGCCTGTTTGAGAAGTCTCGAGCCAGCTTGGTTGTCAAATGATCAGATAATCAGCCTCGCGGACTTGTATGACCCCAGGGTTAGATATCAAGTCACATGATTGGGTTTGTCCATTAAATTTTATCTGCAGATTAAACACTCAAGATTCAAGATTCAAGATTTAAAATTCCTGATTGTCCTTTAACAAGCACTTTTAAGGTTCATTCAGCAACATGTATACACGATGACGAAACGAAAAAAAATCTTCTATCAAAATAATCAAGGATACACAGAAGGAAAAGCTTTAAATATTTAGATTTATCATTGTTTTAACAATTATATTTTCTTTCTCTCACTATTTTTCTCTCTCTCTCTATCTCTCTCTCTCTCTCTCTCTCTCTCTCTCACACACACACACACTCTGTCTCTGTTTGTCTGCCTCTCTGTCATTTTACCTCTGTTTAGTCAACCATCTCTTTTGGCTGAATATCATACCCTTTCAATATCATAAGTTTAGGCAAACACAAAATCACATGGTTTCTTCATAATTACACACACACACATACCCACTCACGCACGGGCACTTGTAACATTGTTCCGTTAGATTGTAATCTCTTTAAACCAACCAAACTCTTTAGACTCGACATTATTAGACATTGTTCTCTGACCCGCACCCCTAGTTACCGGAAGTTCATAGAAAGTGATACGGTTCTTGTGGGAAGCCTTAAGAACATTTTTCTTCCAGTATACTATCCGCATTTTTCCACCATCACGGCCCTCTCCCGGCCCTCTCTCTATCTCTGTCACTCTCCGTCTTTGACTGTCTACCCCCCTCGCTTAATCTCGGCAATCTTGCTCCTCCTCTCTTTCTCTCTACATCTCAATTTTCCCCTCTTTCCCTCCAAACTCTCTCTCTCTCTCTCTCTCTCTCTCTCTCTCTCTCTATCAACTCTTCCTCTACGTATTTCCTTTCCTTTGTCCCAACTTTCTCTCTCTCCCCCCTCTCTTTCTCTCACTGTCTCACAGAAAAGCAGAAATTACTTCGAAGCCATAACATTTCCTTTAGGATGTTGTTAGCTATTAAACGATTATTATCATAAGACGTAAAGAATGCGTAACGATTCGAAAATTCAGCAGCTAAAAAAATATTAAGATTGAGAGTTCGCAAGTTGTTATTCCAATTTGTGAAAAGACAAAAAAAGTTACAATTTTCAACATTCAAAAACATCATAGATCTAGGGTAGAATGCACAAACAAGACGTAGCTTACGTCTCGTCGTAACAATATAAGAATAAGAAGGTTAACGACGAGACGTAAGCTACGTCATGGTTGTGCATTCAATCCCTAGTGTCTTCTTGCAATAGTTCTCCATCTGCGGATTTTACACTCCCTTTTTTAAGGACTTAGGACTGTAAGTACAAAGTCGTAGTAACTTCCCACTCGTCGTAAATTATGCAAAGTAAGAAGACTTACAGCTAACGCGACTTTGTACTTGCGGTCCTAGAACAATGCGTGATGTGCATTACTCTCCTCGCTTGCTTTAAGTGCTCAGTTGAACCTGAAGTAGAAGACTTGTTGAGTTGATTTGACGTCCAACATCAGCACTATATAGGCTATATCATGGACGAGCCCCAAGACTGGCGCATGACAATTTTATGTTTTGAAATGTATTCGTTTTTCTTTTAATATTTATTCGTATTTAAATAGATATTTTCGTTTTTTAACAAAAATTTAGTCGTCTTCAATAGATTCATTCGCTTTTATTTGGCATTTATTACTTTTTCATATGACATTACTTAACATATAACTTTTATTTTATTAGTCCTTATCCCGTAGTACATTGTTGTATTGTTTCACTTGAGCTGCTGACGGACCAGCTGGAAAAGAATGAGATGAACCAGGCTCCCCTTCGTCTCTTACTATAGCGCTTTCTTGATTCAAATTGTAGTGTTTGCGTTACCAATGTGTACAAGATCGAATTAAGTATTAAACTTTCTACTTCTTTAGTTTACGATGCGCCTAGCACGAATAAACACCGAACAAAAACTCTAGATCGAAACTATTATTTAGATTTGTGTTATTATAATGTGATTGGCTGAGGAGAACGTTCTGATATCTTCACTTTCCCTCTGAAAAATCAACTTAAAATTATCGGAGATAAATTTTGGGATCTGTCTACAAGATAGGGCTATTTTCTGAAGATGGGTGTTAAAAACTGACAGTTAAACAACCAGTGATCAAGCTATGAGGAATAGCTAGGGGGTGAAGGGGGTGATTATATATCACCTCTCTAAATGGAACATTTAAGACTCTTATGAAGCCCCGAATTTGATCAAAATGTTTACACGTACATAAACACCAAAATACGATTTTTTTTCAAATAACAAATGGTTCAAAATTTAATTCTACCATTATTTCTCATACTCAAAGTTTATATTAGAAATTTTTAATCAGCCAATTTCTACATTCCATTTTTAAAATAAGTACATTTACTCAACTACAAACTTTTACTTCACTAACCATCATGACTATCGATGTAATCTCATCTAGAGTCACGTTGTTATCCTTGAACTTGATAAGTTCATCCCTGTACGATATTTTCCCAGTCCGACCTCCTCACAAATTCAACTCCATCATTCTAATCAAGGTTATCTATATAGCCCTGTGACATCTCATACCATACATAGATCTAGATTACATAATAGCTAGGTCGCGAAGTTACTTTATACATTGCCAAAGATTGTTATCTATTCACTTATGAGCTGAACCCAAAATACGCTTAAAGGGACTGATTTTGCCTCCGTTTCCACACAATTGAATCGTAGATCTAAAATTTTAAGAAGGCAATGAAGACCAAAGCACCATGAGTTAAAAATGATTGGGAGACCAGCGTACTAGCGCTTTCACCAGTTAACCACCCAGAAATCTCCGAAAAACGTAACAGATAAAAAACTAACCACAGGATTACAAATCCCTGAAGATAACAAATCTAGTAGAACCCCTTTCAACTTCTTAATACTCGAACATTATGTTTCAAATGCAACGTTGCTTCTCTCTCTCTCTCTCTCTCTCTCTCTCTCTCTCTCTCTCTGTCTTTCTCTGTCTCTATCTCTCACTCTCTCTCTCTCTGTTGAATCAATCCAAAAGTCACTCGTCGGGAAAAAGACTATGTAAACACGGGAAAATTTCATCACCTCAGTTGTGTAATGTCCTATTCCTTTTCTAAAATGCTCTTAATCTCTAGTTATTTAGAAATCAGATAGGATATTATGCAACTAAGGGTACGGTTCGCTATTGACATGACTACATTTCAAACATTATTACTGTACTAGACAACTCAGGCAAGCTATCAGTTTAAATATAAAGGCGATTTAAAAAATCTCTTTCTTGAATCAATCCAAACGCCACAAGTCGGGAAATAGATCATGTTAACAGAAACTTATGAATTAAGGTACGAACGGAAAATGCCGATAACATTTTTAACTCAATGGAGTGAGATCGCGTACATAATAGTGGTGAAATAGCCCCTTCATTTGAAAGATAAAAAGCTGACGTTTTCAAATCTGTGAATAGCTTCTGTTCTATCTCTATCAGTTCAAAAATGTAACACTCTAAAGATTGTGCGATTTCTTGCTGGCAAAATAGCTGTGATTTTGTTGAGTTAATGCTGAATAAGTGTCCAATGCAGATGCCAATAATCATGATTGTTGTTGCAAACCTTATCGCGTTTTCAAAAAAAAAAACAAAAAACAAAAAATAAAAGAAAAAGAATAACCTCCCCACAAAAACAAAACAAAAAACAAAAACAACAACAACAACAACAACAACAATATCATCATCATCATCATCATCATCATCATCATCATCATCATTATCATCAGCAGCAAAGCATACTCACCATCCTCGTTATCCTTATCATCCCCTTCCTCCTCCTCCTCCTCCTCCTCATCATCATCATCATCATCAACATTATCAGCACCCTCATTAGCATCTTCATCAGCTTTTTCCATACTAGTACCCTTTTTCTCATAACATTTGTCATTTTTCCAATAACACCGTCTTTATAAATAATACACCGATCACCCTTTCCATCCCTTTTCTTTAACTTCATCATGGTTAATCATTCGTTTATGACAACTTCAAGAAAGCCCAAAACCTTGCTCACTGCACTACACTACATATATACCATCATTATCGATAATAATATTATCTGCATGACCCTGATTGGCTTGATAATCAACACACCGACATATCGTAATATAGATAAACAAGTCACCCGAAACCATGTGATTCTGAAGCCACACATCGAGCAATATCCCAGACCCACCCCAGTGATTAGTTAGGATAGGTTGTTGTAATTAAAGGCGATAAATTGGTCTGGTTAAAGCCTTGGTACAAACACCTGTAGCACATCTCTCACGTCACTGGGTGTTGCTGGCTGATCAAGCTAGTTTGATTTATAGAGAGAAGAGAACAGATTTTTCTTTTGCAATTTCTCTGTGAAAGGATCGTGGCTCTATCAAGGAATAAGGTAAGGTAGTTATAAGAATTAGGTAGTTGTTTAATATATTAGTCATAATGTTGTGTTATAATATAATATAACATACTAGTTGAGACCTCGTTCTTTGAACAGAAACATCATTTAGTAAATCGTATTTAATGAGAATAATTACATCGAGAGTAATCTGGAATCGGACACTAAATGAGCATAATATTCCAGAAATGTATTAGGATATGAACAGTTCGTAAGCACTAAGTGTATAAGATTAAGATTATTTTCGTTTCAGAGAGACATAGAAAATGCCATACGATAGTGTTTAATGAGCATGATAATAATTATAGTCTACTGATAGTAATCCGGGATCGAAAACAAAATGAACATAATTTTTCCATTAAAAGATATAGAAGATACCGATAGGGGTGAATATAGGCCTACACACTACAATTATGTAGGCCTTAGTATACACTATCTCTATAGAAAATGTTTGATCTACGCTTTTTATATTTATAGTATTTGTGCCAACATCTTGCTATACGCACTATACGTATCTTTGTTTCAATAAAATTAATATTTAATGGAGCCCCCGAAGAGAGTGAATTTTTCTCCTAGAGACGAAAACCCAATAAGTTAAAAAAAAAAGTGTTTGCCCAGACCTAGGATTATACAATTTAAAAAAATTATATATATACACTTTTCTCAAGGAGGATTTTCATTGAAATCTCAATACGTAAAGGAGAAAAGATTACGCCTATTTAAATCTATATTTAGATCCAAATAGGCCTAGGCCAAGGCTAATCTAAGGGTTTACGATGTGGAAAGAGATTTGAAAAAAAAGGACAAAGACAAGAAAAGAAGAAAAAAACAAAAGCAATGCAGAAATTTAAAAGTACAAATTTAATAAAAATGTATATTTTTACATTCGAATGAATAAATGTGTAAAAATGTTGAAATGCTTTTTACTGTTGAACACACTTACAATTTCTATAAGCTTAACTCACAAATTGATCTCCGATTGGGTTACATTTTTTAAAGATGTACTCGACTTTAGTATAAACAAGTGAAACACGAAGTTTGGTTTTTTTTTTGGTTAGAAATAGTTAGATCATTAAAATTTTGTCATTATTGCAGTGTAGGCTGAGTAGGCTGAACAAAACTTACTCTCTAAGTATCAATCTGAACTAACTCTCATAATGATTTATGAGAGATACCTCACTGTTACACTTTTTAACCTAAAAGCTGTTCACTCTGACCATTTCGATGACTTGGCCTGCTTTTAGGGAGGCCATAATAATAAAATAATAATAATAAGTTGGAGAACGAGAAGAAGAAGAAGATACTGCATGCTTAAAAATATCACACAACTTTTTGATGCCACACTATACTCGAAAAAATACGAATATCACGGTTAAAGTAACATTTGTTGAAAAAACGGCCCCTGTTTAACAGAAAAAAAAAGGACAAGAGCTGACCACGAACAAAATTTATAGATGAAACTGATTTTGGCGTGTTTGCTAGGTTGTAATAGATCTCATTTAAACATTATCTTAAATCTTGTTTTGTTTTTTTTAAGTGATTTCTCAAAGAAAAATGTCGGATGAAACTATGACTAGTAAGAAAAAGGGGGGAAAAGAATGAGATTCGTAACATTTAAAAAGTCTTAGATCTTTCTCACTCTTACATTTTATTGTATCTCCCGCTACACTACCTGTATTAAACCGCTCTGCAAATGGGTTAATTCAAAAGGATTGGGAAAGAAGAATATGGAAAATACAAGCGATTCTGTGGGTTAAATTACAAGAACGCTAACGCTGATTCAGTGTGCAATCAGTTACGTTTTAATTAATTTTTATGGGGCCATCGGAGAAAATCAAATATCAGGAAGAAAAAAGGATTGTTATCAAACCAGATAATCAAGCAACAATTAAAAAAATATTGTTTTGTACAAAAAGGTACAGTTTGTTTAACCACAACCTGTCCCGATAAACAAGCTACACACTTGCATTGAATGTTTTTCTGTCAAATTAAAATTGTCTTGAAAGATCTAACAGACAGTTATTGCGTTTTTTTCTAAAACAAAAAATTTAAATTGAATCAGGAAAACGAATTTAGATTTGTTTTACTTTTCCTTTAAACTAAATCGTTTTAAATTAGACTATTCAAATTTAAGCATAAACCACATTCTTTTAACTTTGCAGTACACCTTTTGTTCATCTGCCAAGCTTGTAATACGGCTTCCATCAGACAGCAAGGAATTTGATAGAGACATTCAAGTTTGGTTGTGGTGATCTAACCAATCTCCTGTGCCTGGACCACTGTCCCGTGACTTGAGAACATCACCGGTCAAGCATGGCTGGAGCAGCGCCTGCCTCGTACCACAAGCCAGAACCCGCAGTGGACGTGATACCCTCAGAGGAACTCCTGACCTACATACACCCAGACCTGGTCAAAATCGACTTCACGGACAGTTCCGTCAAGGCAGCATGTATAGCCGGCACCTCCGTATCCTGTATCGCCATCTTAATGTTATTCCACATATTTGGCACGTTCTGCTTCCCTGTGTACCAGCGTCTCCCTCCCAAGCATAAGACGTTCATGTGCCTGGCCGTTGTCCGAGGCTGTTACGGACTGTTCGGCATCATCTTCGGCGGGTACTGCCTGCTGGCGTCCACAAACCTGGACAGAGACGTTGTGTTCGGACGCTCCGCCACCAGCACGCTAGCCATGTACGTCACCGTGGGCTTCTTCATCTTCGAGCTGTCGGCCGTGGTTTTGTCAGACATGGCGTACGGGACCCTCTCCAAGATGCTGATCGTGCACCACGGGCTGGGCCTGGTGTCCTACATCGTGGCGGTTCAAGGCCAGGAGAACCACCCGTTCGGCACCAAGGCTCTTGTCCTGGAGATGAGCACGCCCTTCTCCTGTCTGTGCTACGTGCTGCTCAAGGCCGGGATGGAGAACTCGCGCCTCTGGAAGTTCAACCAGATCGTCCTGGTCCACACGTTCCACCTGCGCAGCGTGGTGGAGTGCCACTTGTGGTGGATCACCTACAACAACTGGGGCTACATCCAGGCGGAGATGCCGGCCTCCAGCTTCTACCTGCTGTACATCACGCTCTCCATGGTCACCTTCATCATGACGCCCTACTGGGGCTACAAGAAAACCCAGCAGCTCTTCAACCCGGTGGACTGGAACTTCCAGGAGTCCAGGAACACGGACTCTCTCGTCAACGGAGACGTCAAGAAAATGATATAACACTGTGTGCTCAGCACGCACACAGCAATAATATTATCATTAATAGTAAATTAGTAGTCCGGTCGACACTTGTTGCAAGGAAATATCAAGCCTTAGCTACGCCATCGATTTATTTTATAGAGAAAAGAGAAAAAATTTTAATGAACTTTCTTTGGTTATAAAACATGAACTTTTTTTCACTGTAGGTTTACCTTTTTTAATTCTTTTCTTTTAGGTGCGCTTCATAGAACTGTACGATTACCACTATTTATAAATGCACATAACTATTTTTTTTTTTATTAATTTGTGCTGTTTAAATTATCATTCTCAGTGGTCATCTGTGAACAAACTGATACTCCACATTAACTATATGAAACGTGCCCATGCTACTGCAGTTATAACATGTTGGTTTATTTGTGTTTTGTTGCCGTGCAATTATAAACATGAACAAAACTTGTTATAGAAAAATACTCCGTTCATGTCTTATGCTTTGTTGGTATGTTGTTTCTTTTCTGTTTCGGCTCATTTCTGTCAAACAGATGTAGCGCAAATTATTATTCTTAAAAAAAAAGCAACCAACAACCTAATTATATTTATATATCTGTTATCTGTAAAGAAATGTTGAACAAGCGTAGTAAAAATTGCGCCACAGCAATTTTATCTTGTTTGCTTGTTTTTCCAACTGTTTAATTGTTTTTCCAACTGTTTAAGGGTTGAAGTTTAAGCCAACCTTTTACGTCTTTTGATGGTTTCAGCAATAGTAACGTATAATCTATTTTTGTATGTTTTGTACTTTTCAGTTGTCCACAAATATCTACTGCAATATTCAATTTAGTTCTAATTGGAAACGGCAGTCAGAGCTTCGGCAATGAAGCGTTGATATATTATCGCTGAGCTACAGTGATTCATTTTAAAATTAGCTATAATTGGTTTTATATTCTCCGTGTTTCCCAAGGGTCTGTGTTAGGAGACTGTTACCTTCAAAAGCCACCATAGTTTTGTTTAAAGAGATTTAGTAGCTGTTAGGAATAACATTTCGCTAAAATTATTGTACTTCGTTGGAAGTCATAACACATATTTATGCTTAACAAGCGAAAACGCCACAGTGTCATTTTTAGTACGGCAGATCTACAAACCTGTGCGCCATATATATTTTCTTTCAAACTCGGATCGTAAACACAACTTAGTGGCAGCATACACCGCATCTTAAGATTGCGAAAAAGACAAAGTTGTAAGATTACAGCGTGTGTTGTTTTACTCACAATGAGGGGCGCGGTGGCCCTGGGGTAGAACATCAGCTTCCGACACAAAAGGTCCGTGGTTCGAGCCCTGACGATTTCGCTCCCTACTGGTTGGGTCGGTGTCAGTTTAATGTGACCGGCTGAGACAGGAGTCATGGTATCCCCGCCCTGTCTCGTGTGTGGCAGCACATAAAATTGTCAGACGTCAGTCTTGGGACCCGTTTACAATATAGCCTATATAGCGCTAATCTTGCACGTTAAACAAACTTAACAATAACTACTACTACCGAACTTATCACTAACATGGAGTTGGACGTTAAACCAACTCAACAACATTTACTTACCATCCTAGAATAACATGCACTGGTTAGCATTACTTAACCCATGTTATGAGGAGCTAACTTAAACCTAGATTAGATTTCATCCTCTTCTAACAACGTTCAGTCACCCCTGGTGAACTCATACTGCTATTAATTATATTTTTGGAGTAAAAAATGCGAAGGACCAGTTACGATTTAATAACTACAAAGATATTAATCAACTATGTAAATACGTAGACTTAAACACATTCTTTCTACAGGTTCTTTTAAAATAATCAAGTTATTTCAAAACTCCGGTTGTGGTTTTCTACGCCAATCCATTTGTAAGAACAAGAGCGAATCAGACACTAGTCGCTGATATAAGGTTTGAGCTCCAGCCCTCTAACGAAAAAACCTAAAAGAACATCTTTTTTTTCATTTTCAAATAAAAAATATATCTCGATCAAGAAATGGTAAATGTGTAATTTCGTCACCATTTTAAAGTACTTGATGCCTCTAAACACTGATTTAGCTTTTTTATATTTCAAATGTAAAAAAAAAATCCCACTTATAATAATTATTATTTATCCCAAACGCACTAACAATTGATCATTTTGTATCTTGTTGTTTTTGTATCGTCACGACAAACAAGTTTTTTGATAAATCGGTGACTTTAAGTTATAACTTTATTAAAAGATCGTTTATAGAAGTATTCACTCTATAACGTTGTAATACTATGTTGTTGTTTTTTTTTAAATTTGAAAATAAACAATGTCATTTTTTTGCTTAAAAGAGTTTGCTCGGTTATCATCATGAAGCTTCAAAAAACGATGAAGTGTCTTGAGCGCGAAATGATTTTGATTTGTATGATATACACAGGGGCGACCTTTTCATAGAGGTGAACTTGCACAAATAGTAGAGCGTCACTTTCTCAATCCGAAGGTCCGTCATTCGAAAACCACGATCTGAGAGGTTATATTTCCAATTTCGTCTCCTACTGGTTGGGTCGGTGTCGTCATAATGTGAGCAACTGAGACAGTGGTCCTGGTCTCCCTAGACTGACTTTGTGTGGGAGAATGTAAAATTGTCAGACATAAGGCTTGAAATCCGTCCACGCTATAGCCTAGCTGCTGATATTGGACGTAAGCTCGTAAAATCTCAGACTTATTCTTGGGACCCGTTCATGATATAGCTTTGCTGCTGATTTTGGATTGCAGCTCGTAAATTGTCAGACTTAGTATTGGGACTCGTCCACGATGTAACCGTGCTGCTGATTTTGGACTTCATCTCGTAAATTGTCAGACTTAGTATTGGAACTCGTCCACGATGTAACCGTGCTGCTGATTTTGGATTTCAGCTCGTAAATTGTCAGACTTAGTATTGGGACTCATCCACGATATAACCTTGTTGCTGATTTTTTACTTCAGCTTGTAAATTGTCAGACTTAGTATTGGGACCCGTTCACGATATAGCCTTGTTGCTGATGTTGGATGTTAGAAAACCAAATCAGTCATTGACCTCGCCCCTGATATTGCGTGTTAGGGAGAAATTATTGTTGTTCATGTGGGGTGATTGGTGTGATCATGCCAGAATCGGAATCAGACACTGAGACGGTATTAAGTCTGCGAATTCTTGTTCCAAATCCTGGGAATTCTCGTATCAATGATCTGACAGAGGAGTTTAGGAAGAGAATAAATCGTATGTAAAATAGCAGAGAGATGGAGAGATAATTAGATAGATAGATAGATAGATAGATAGATAGATAGATAGATAGATAGATAGATAGATAGATAGATAGATAGATAGATAGATAGATAGATAGATAGATAGATAGATAGATAGATAGATAGATAGATAGA
>RQTK01001358.1:0-98158 GCA_003991915.1 Elysia chlorotica | reverse complement strand
TAGATAGATAGATAGATAGATAGATAGATAGATAGATAGATAGATAGATAGATAGATAGATAGATAGATAGATAGATAGATAGATAGATAGATAGATAGATAGATAGATAGATAGATAGATAGATAGATAGATCAAAGATGCTTCTATATCGTATCTTATGGTTGGGAAAAATTCACTTCTAAAAGGTTGTAAGTTCAGATACGACTTTTCTATTTCAAGAATATGTGCCGTTTATATCGTATGATTACCATACGACTAATGTTATCTAAGTTAATTTCTCAATGTTGAGGATGTACATAATATTTGAAAGTAAAACAAAAAGATCCTAAGTTTTAATTAAACATTTCAACGTGATAGAAGATTTCGTGTTACAGACTAGGTTCACCAGCCTCTGCATCAAGGCTCTGTTCAGAAGATCAGTGATATTTTCCAATGGCTACGCGCATTTCTTTGATATTGAAAAGGGTCCGGTAATTTAAGAACCTTAACACTGCCATTGTCCAGATTTTATCTGACTCGAGATCGATGTAAATGTAGCGCCTAAATATATGAATTCAGCATTAACCCGAACCATATGACCATCCAAGGTCAAAAGAGTTCTGTATTTTATTATTTGTTTTTTAACGTGGAACCATTTTGTTTTGGAAGGGGAATATTTGAAGACGTTTTTAGATATACAAATTTGGACTTTGTTAATGCAGATTTGCACAGTTCGTTCACGGTTGCTTAGGAGAGTCATTGACGAAGAGCAATAAAGGCATTTGTATTGCTTGAAATAATTATATTTTATGTCATTGATTTCGGGATTGAGCAGTGTATGAGAGGGTCCGGGTATACAGCCATGCGGAACACCCGTTCGTTTAGTAAAGGTCTTAGACAGTGGCGAGTCTAATTTCAATCTAAATTGCCGATTAAAAATTAATTAATGATTGATCTGGGGTATTCTACCTGCAAAATCAAGATAATGAAGATCTGGAAGAATCCCCTGGTTCCATGTCGTATCACGGGCCTTTTCATGGTCGGTCAATGGGTGCAACGAAAACCTGATGAAAGCCTCTTTAAAGAATTCCAAACCTCACTAGATGGTCTATACAGTGTGCTTTCTCTAAAAAATCACATCGTTTCGCTCCACGAGAACCCTGATTAATCCGGCATTAAGTGGTCGTTCAAAACATAGATCGTAAACAATGTTGGTGGTGCACAGTTGACAGGATATGAGAGATTTGCTTGAAAGACAGCAGTAACAGTTTTCTCCTTTCAAGAAGAAGAAAGATAGCGACTTTCACAAAGAAGTTTGAACATTCTTATTAAAAATAGGTCATTAGTCTGCTGCGGCCTTTGTGTTAGAAACTGGTAGTAAATACCGTTTGACCCTGCGACAGACTCGTTGGACTGTCAAAGATTCTGTAAGCCCTATAAGTACACGTGGTTGTTATACGATTCACAATGTTTTTGTTTTCACTTGTTGAATGACCTACAACGCCTGACGTTTTTTTCCCGCACACCATCACTCCACAGCCATATCTGGGGTGAAGCTGATAGGGACACATTCCCCTTTCTTCAGTTGTTGTTTTAAGGAGAGTAGGAAAAGGACGCGTTACTAACAGGGGAGTTGAGAGTGCGGGGAGGACCTCACCAAAGATAGTAATCAGGGAAGAAGGAGGATATGGGGATACGAGAATGCTCTCTTGTTGTTCTCAAGCCCGTTTTTGTGGCATGAGGAGACAGTGGTGGCACCTCTAATTGCTTGGCCAATATCCGCCAACGCTTTAAAACGACGGAAAGTAGATGAAGCGGCCTGATGCTCTGATGCAGATAATGCACTGAGCTTGACTGTTTATCTTCATTCTGCTGCTCCAGCCAACTTTGACTTATTAGCCGGAGAATAAAGTTCGCGGATTTTCTCTCTTAAGAGTTTGGCAGTTGTGTTATCCCTGCCTCTGCCTTTCGGAAGCGTTGTTGGAGCAACCTTTGTAGTAGGTAGGTTTATGTATATGACTCAATGAATGGACGCTGCTTGCATTTTAAATAGCTACATGCAAACAAATCACATCGATATACCTATCCGTTTAATTTAAGATTTTCTTTTTCGCATATAAAAAATCCGTTTAAAAATAGATTTACTTTTTCGCATATGAAAAGTAGCGATTCTGAGATTATTCTTTAGGGTTCCTCAACCAATCTTACAGTATCAGGGGCTTGTTTGTCATTTTTTTTACATTGGCAAAATCCTTAAACGCTCATTATAGATAAAGCGTCTCTTATTGCCGATATTTTACTGTTATCTGTTCATCTAGTCTCAGAAAATGTTTGGATATTTTGTGGTCTCAGAAGATCAGATATCATTCACATTCGCCAAAGCGGAAGAGGAAACATTCAATATATCAATAATCAATATTGTCCGTTATATCAGTCGTCTAGATCCCCCTTTTTCAACTCCTCTTCCTCCGTGATGCATCGACCTTTGTTGCAGTCAGAAGATTTCATTTTGAGCCGCAATGAAGCAAAAAAAATCATGGTATTAAAAATGTTCAGTTTATTTCTTTTTTTACTCAAATTTAGAGGCCGGAAAATTCCACCCAACCTTGTTTTTTCTTGGGTTTTACTGTAGTGTTGCATTGTTACGGTTTATGTTGTTTAAACAAGGAAACACAATCTTAAATAAGTTATTGTGTTCTTGGTTTTGAAGTGTTCATCATGTCTTTATAACGAAAGTGTAGCTATAGTATGACTGATCGTGTTCCACGACTCTCTGTTATAAAACATAATGTGGCTCTGTTTTAACAGATAATGAGAAAAAAAAATGGTTTGTCGTGTTTTTGGCATGGATCTAGATTATCAACACAACTGATTCTACCAAAGGGTATGTCTCATAATTGCGGCTCCAAGCTGGGGTTGCCTCTTGTGATATTTGAAATCGTGCGCTCTAGCTACTGCTAGGACTGAGGAAGCGGATTACTAGAGTAGATCACGCGACTTTACTTTGGCAGATTCTGGGTTCGAACCTTTTCCTAGCCGGTGCTTTTTTAACGCACTGGTTGAGTAAATGTCAGTACAGCTGTGATCGAACAAGTCTCGTTGCTTGTAGCTCCCGATCTGTGGACCCGTCTATGTGTAAAATATTTCTTGTGATTTGGGAGACGTTAAGCTTAAAAGATAACTTCCCTTTTTCTTATACAATCAGTCTTTTGCCTGGATTTGTTAAAGTCGTTTAAACCCCTCTCTCTTACAAAAAAAAACACCTTGGTGCCTTGCACTGGCTGCGCTATAATGACTGTCTAATGAGAAGCTGCACTGACAATCGATATTAAAGTCTTTTGGCTTTCCAGTAGAATTTTGTTAAAATGTTAAAAATGTTAACACAGTCAAAAAATCGTAATATCAGTCCCTATGGCATATAAAAAATCCAGAATCTGTCATTTGGATTCGTTTAGTCGGTTCATTTGTAGGCTTTCTGTAAAGGTTAAGTGTTTGGGGGTTAGTGTTTTGCTTGAACAGATGTCAGACTAGTTTAGTTTTTGTTTGCCTTTTTCGTCAATTCTGTCTCTATCTATCTCTCTCTTTCCTATTTCTCTCTCTCTCTCTCTCTCTCTCTCTCTCTCTCTCTCCATCTCTCTCTTTCCTCTTTCTCTCTCTCCGTGTCTCTCATTCTCTCTCTGTCTCTTTGCCGCTCTCATCAGGTCTGATCAACATATCTATTTGGCTAACGCTCTTTCCCAAAATAGGAATCATCAACGAATTTCAATAACTTCGATGCATGTTGAAATTTCAAGAAATTTTAGAAAATAGCGGAATTGTATTATTTATTCTCATTAAAATATGTCGAATGATAATAGGCGCGTAAAATCTAATGAAAAAGGTAAACCTTACATAAATATTGAAATATACTGAATAGGTATATCCCAAATGCGCTACAGATACCATTTTAGTAGTACAAGTGGCTTGATTGTGAAGTAAGAAACGTAATTTGAGCAGAACAAAATTAATAAAATTATAAACTTGAAAAATTCCAAATTATATTGTTCACTATCTCATCATCTTTTTTTTTTTGTTTTTTGTTGCTTTATTCGGGCATCCTTTTTATAGACAAGGAAGGGCATTTTAAGAAAAAAATTTCCCCTATCTAAGTTCACCAAATCAAAAGTCAGGCAATGAACCCACATGTACAAGTTCGATTGTTCACTTTCTTATCATCTTTTTCGTTGCTTTATTTGGGCATCCTTATTATAGACAAGGAATGACATTTTAAGACATAATGTTCCCCTATTTAAGTTCACCAAATTAAACGTCAGGCAACCAACCCACGTCTACGAGTTAGATTGTTCACTTTCTTATCATC
Organism: Elysia chlorotica; assembly: GCA_003991915.1. Classification (NCBI taxonomy): domain Eukaryota; kingdom Metazoa; phylum Mollusca; class Gastropoda; family Plakobranchidae; genus Elysia; species Elysia chlorotica. The sequence continues at coordinate 93,818 of RQTK01001358.1, read as the reverse complement.
TTTTTTGTTTCTTTATTTGGGCATACGCTTTATAGACAAGGAAGGGCATTTCAAGAAATAATGTTCCCCTATTTAAGTTCACCAAATCAAACGTCAGCCAATCAACCCACATGTACCAGACTTCAGTAAAGGAAGTCTTATGCAAATGCCGTGATGGATTGTAAAAGTTTTTCCTTGACTGTTTACGCTAATGTTTGGTATGCAGACTCCGTAGAGGGCCATCCTGGCATGCGTACTTTCTGATGATTGTTATTTACTCTGTAAATGGAAGCACGGCACTTGTGGCTGGGAACTGTGCAAAGATGGAGAGACGGAAGTGAAAAGTTTGTCTGGACAAAAAAGTCAGATTTCAGGCTTAGACTACCATTAGTTTGACCTCTTGAGATTATACACAAAAGAAAGTCAGGTTCGAGGCTAATACCGCAATTAATTTTACTTTTTTTTATATTTTACAAAAAAAAGTCATATATGAAGCTAAGACCACATTTAGTTTTACGTCCTCATGTTCTACACAAAACTCATAAGTAGGCCTATATTTAGTTTAAATAGCTATCTTAGAAAGAGACGTATATAATTGCTATAGTATTTCTCATTTGGTAGTGGCACTGATAAAATCATTATGTAAGAATATTACTTGATTATGTTGTCAATGAACAGTTTGTTTTCTTGAAAATAATCAAAATTACACTAGTTTCACAATTTGTTTTTCCTTTTTAACGTTTTAACTGTTGTTAGATTTTAAATTCGCTGTGAAAGCGATTTAGTTTATTAGATGCAATAGTGTTATCATTGATTGCAAGTAATTGGCGAGACGTTACGTCGCTACATCTACTACAAAGTATTAAAGTTTGTTTGTTTTTATAGATCTCCTCCGAATAATTTTGACCACTACTAGCAACGTATGCACTTTCAAACATAACATTCGGCATTATTCTATAAAACGTACTCTAATCTTCCAACCATTATTAAAATTATGTTGAACCTAATGCGTTTTAGTCCAACAAAGATAAAAACCTATGTCGAAGGCCTTGGTTATGACGAATTAATTATTGTTATTGCTATATTTCTTTTTTTCCCTTCGTACCTAAAATAAAAGTTATTACGTAATTGCGAGAGGTCAAATTAAATAATAATTTAAAAGTTATTAAATAACGCATAACAAACCACTTTTATAATTATAATAAGTACATAGATTTAGCCAACACAGAAGACTGTAACCGTAAAGGATCCACTATGGCAATATATAAAATGGCAAATTCTCCCACGTTTTTCCTTCTCTTTCTCTCTTTCTATAGTTTTCTTTATGTATTTATCTCTTTTCTTTCATTCTTTCTTTCTTTCTGTCTATTCTCTCTGTCTCTTTCTCTTTAAGGAGAACAAGGCATACACTTTAAAACAAAATGAAGAGCTAAGAGTAAATTATTGATCTAAACTTTTTTCTTACGCTCAGACCCAAGATGCACCGTGTGTTCTTATTAAAATAAAATATCATAACTGTTTACATTTTCAAAATATGTTTTTGCCACTGCAAAACAGAAAGATTCTTAATTATCCCCTATATGATCACACAATTTTTTACACTCACCTATAGAAAACAAATTAAGAAAATTCATATGTTCATAATTATATAATATATTATATATATGGATGGACCATACAGATAATAGGAAGGTTGTACTAGAGAGTGTGCAATAGTTGTCTCTGGTCATACTATTAAGTCTTTTTTTTCTGAGTTTACTAACATGAATGTTGTAGATCTTGGTTAAAAAGTGAAGTCAGTTTGAACGAAACAGTTGATCTAATCAACTTAACTACTGTACTACAGCTTCCTGGTCCCCTTCATCTTTTACTTTCCTTCGGAGTCAGGTGCGAGGGAGGAGTCGGTGTCATCACTATAGTCCTCTAATTTTTCTTCCCTGAGACGCTGTTTGGTCATACGTATAGTACTTTAGATTTTAAATCTTTTCTTTTAACCATCTGCTTCTATCTTCTGCTTTTGTTAATACATCCCTTCCTATCTATATAACAATCTACCTACATATCTATCTCTATATCAATCTATCTACCTATCTATCTACCTACCTATCTATCTATCTATCTATCTATCTATCTATCTATCTATCTATCTATCTATCTATCTATATATCTACTTTTATCGTGAAAAAGTCATCTATTTATGTTTCTTTTTTACTCCGAGCCAACCTCCTATTTTCTAAACAAAAATTTCACTGTCGGAATTCAATTTACTAATTTAGTTGAACCAGGATGTTTTATGAACCAACAAATTCGCGTTAATATTTTTTCCTCAGTGCAATATAACAAGGACACATTAGAGATTTCAACTCGATCATACGCCGCTTTTTGGCGTCTTATAATGAAAATGCTTCTCTATTTTTTATTATTTTTTTTTTCTATTTTTTTATTTCTCTTAACCTCGATTTCTTGTTAAAAATGGTACTGAATATGTTCTTATTTTTTTTTTAATTAAACTCTTTTTTGTGACAAACTACGCCTGTAATACACATTTTTATTCTCTACTCTTGTTTTCATTTTTTCGTGCTTGTTTGTTTTCTTCGTTTTTGTTTTAGCATCAAGCTTTTTTCAAATTTTAAGATAATGTGTTTATTATTATTTTAGTTAGAGAAAGATGATCAAAGTAAAAGGAAAAAAACAAGAAAACTAAAAACAAAAAAATACCCACATTATCTATAATTATTCTGTTCGTCTGTACGTCATTCCTTTTTAAACTAGTAAATTAGTAAATAAGTAAATTTCGGTCGGTTTAACAATAAGTGCACTGAAAGTATTATGTGAATCTATTTTCAGACCAATTATTGGTTTTGGAAAATAGGGTGGGCTTTTTTTTCCCTCATAGTAACGTCATTTGCCTTCTTCTTAATACAGTATTACGTCCTAGGTGTTGTCATTATGACGCGAAATTTCACACCTTCTTGACCAAGCCTTTGTTGTTGGATCAGTCCAATCAAAGAATGGAAGCCATCGTTGATTGGTATTCGATCGCTATTGATATTTCGTCTTTCCGCTTGCTTTGTTGACGTTGTATAGAACCCACCTGGTCTCTCCTACACACCCTCCGGTTTGATCAAATTTGTTCTTGTTGTCGCTCTGTCTATCTGCGTGTCTATGTGTGTACCTATTATTTTCATATCGTTTTTTTTAAAACAAATTGCCGTCTACATTGTAGTATCCACGACTTACAAATTTCGTATATGTCTGTAAAAATATCAATCCATTGATATATCGTTCGATCTATCTATCTATCAATCTATCTATCTATCTGTCTATCTATCTTTCTTTCTATCTATCTATATGTTTATTTGTATAGTATCTGTTATATCCTTTTCACTTTATTGTATTTTTACCTTTTAACCGCTTCATTAATACTGATCAATCTCTCTCTCTCTCTCTCTCTCTCTCTCTCTCTCTCTCTCTCTCTCTCTCTTCTCTCTTCCACGTTCTCTCTCTCTCTCTCTCTCTCTCTCTCTCTTTCTCTCTCTCTCTCTCTCTCTCTCTCTCTCTCCCTCTTCCCTTCATTCTCTACCCCAAACAAACAATTATTGCCTCGGTGTGCTAGCTACACCCCAGTCCAACTAGCACCCATGCTATAATGACCAGTCCTGAGTGGACAACCGGTTCGCTCCCTTTGCTACCGGCGTCCCTGATGTTTGTCCAAGGGGCACACAACTCGAAGTCGAAGGGCGACATGTATACACAGAGTGCCTCAACCTTTTCCTTTTTTCTCCCCTCATTACGTGTTTTCAATATAAGTACAAGTAAGGGAGCGGGATATGTGGTTCCAAAACATTCCACTTAACAATTGGCCTTTCCCCCTAGACTGACGGGATTGCCTTTCCCTCATTACGTCAAATTAATAGGGGGAACCCAATGACGTGTTTAGAGTTCTAAATATGAGAACAATGCGTCTTGGGCATAGTGTATTTAAAGATGCGTTTCCATTTACTGTAATGTATTATATTTTACTTTTTGGAATTGTAGGTTCCCGTTTGTTTAATGAATATTTACTATTGAGTACTGTATAGGGAATACTTTCTATTCTGGGGATATAAAATACACGACTGAACAGACGTTGTAGAAGGTAGAGTTTTACAAGTAAAATACCAAAGGACTCATAAAGGGACTTTGTAAGGGAATAATATTGATCAAACATAGGCCTATAACCCCCCTGGGTCATTTTTGCAGATGAATAATTAGTGTTGAACGTTTATTTTATTTCACCTTGGGTGTGCTTTTTAAACGTTACTTTATATGTATGTTGAACGTCAAATCATAAAAAACAAAACTAGAGTAACTCTCGCCCGCTTTCAATCTCCATTACTTTTTATAATTGATTTTTCATCCTACTTTGCATAAACTGTAAGTATTTCATACTCTCTCTGTTTTCCTCACTAATATAATTTTGTATTTTCAGATTTCCTTTGATGGAAAGACGAAGGCCATCAACGTTAAGTCGCTTGGATACTAATACGTTGACCACAACGTCAATCCTGCAAAGGCTGACCATCTAAATGAACTTCTCAAAGAACGACAGATCTTCTTCAACTGGATATAAATCAATGATCGACAAAACGTTATCTGTATTGAATTCAAGAGTGTTCGTATAACTGCATCGCTCAATTCGCGTGGAAGACACTTTTGCCCAATATTCATCCTCTGGATATATGCATATATTGATCTACTTGTGAAATAATTTTATAAGCCATGTAGCGATAATTAGACAGAGTTAAGACAAACTTAATATTAGAAATGGCATAATTGTTTCGCCAAGTCACTAGAGCGATTAAGACAGTATAATTTGGTGAATAATGGGCATGCTGGAAGAGTACAAAGTGTCCGAAATGTTTTAGAGCAGAGAAGGGTTTGTGCACGCCGCCTTTATAACAACATTCAAGAATGTAGAGAATATTTCCATTAATCGCTTTATATCTGGTGACCAAGTGCTTTACTCTAAGACTGCTCAACATACAGTGTTATGGAGCTGTATTCCCAAATGACAACAAGCGTGTTCAACTCGACCGCATCCCCGATGAATTTCGACAACACGACAGATGATCCCGCCGCTCCAGGTAACCCCATAGGTCGGAAAATCGCGCTGGGCATATTCTTCGGGTTGACTATCTTGACCGCCATTGGTGGAAACCTCTTGGTATGCACGGCAGTGTTTACTGAGCGCCGCCTCAAACGCAACAAGAACAACTACTTCATCGTCTCCCTTGCTGTGGCCGATCTCTTCGTCGCCTGTGTAGTGATGACCTTCGCCATGGCCAATGATATCCAACAGAAATGGATGTTCGGCGGCATTTTCTGCCGTATATGGATCAGCTTTGACATAATGTGTAGCACGGCGTCCATACTTAACCTATGCGTAATATCCTTAGACCGCTACATCCATATCCAGAACGCCATGTACTACGATACCTGGATGACCACGAGGAAAGCGTTGATGTTCATCGCATCCGTGTGGTTTCTGTCTGCGCTCATATCCTTTTTGCCAATTCACCTGGGGTGGCATCAAAACGGGTACAGCTCAGAATCACCAGTCAGTAACGTGACCGAGGTATCTGTTGGCACAGATCACGGAAACCAAACTCACAACGCAACCTATTCAATAGACTCTCAAAGTTCCGGTGTTGACATTTCGAATGACAGTGATGAGATGTGTATTATCGAACTTAACTTTATCTATGCCATCGTGTCCTCCACTATCAGTTTCTATGCGCCGTGTGTAGTCATGCTAGTGCTTTATTTCAAACTGTTCCTGTTCGCGAGGCGACACGCTGTGAGCATCAGGAGCATGAAACGTCCAGCCATGCCAGCTGATCTAAGCTCGGCGTCGTCGACTCCAGACCGGCGAAAGACAATGACCAACGGGTCCACCCGGAGCTCCATCAGGGCTTCCGACCACAAGGCGGCCTTCACGCTGGGCGTGATCACGGGGGTTTTCCTCTGCTGCTGGCTCCCGTTCTTCGTCATCAACCCCATCGCCGCTTACAACCCGAACCTTATCCACCCCAACGCTTTCGTTGCGTCCACCTGGCTGGGATACGTTAACTCGTGCCTAAACCCCATCATCTACAGTATCTTCAACACGGAGTTTCGCGAGGCCTTCAAGAGGATATTGTGCGTCCGAATCTTGCGCAGGGACAGCTGGAACTATTTGCCCGGCCTGTCGGCAGGTAACGGCAATGCCAGGACCAACAAGTTTAAAAAATCGGACTATACTGACAATGGCAACGGGGCGGTGAGTCGGAAGACCAGCAGGGATCTCTTGTTCAACGAAAAGGAAAAGGTGACGCGCTTGTGACAAACTGTGGACAAAGAGTGAACTTAATGTGTTTGAACAATGTTGGCCAATTTTTTATCGAGTGAGACTTAAAATGAAATCTAATAAGTATAATGCAAATTTAAGCTGATTATTATGAAAATTGGCGGACAATATATTACGATAAATAAAGTGCTCAGTATGGATTATGAGTTGGTGACAAAGAACAATGTTTGAGAGTGACAAACACCAAATCTAGGGAAAAAAGAATAAAAATGAATACGAATAAATGAGATTGTGTGGATAGGTGAGTAGAGTAAATGGAAGAAATTGAGAGAGATGAGAGAGAGAGAGAGAGAGAGAGAGAGAGAGAGAGAGATTAGTTGTAATTATAGTTGACTTGGCTTAACGTCCAACTTCCGCACTATATAGGCTACATTGTGGCCCCAAGACTGACGTCTGACAATTTTATGTGCATCCACACACGAGAAAAGATAGGGACACAATGACTCCTATCTTAGCCGCTCACATTAGACTAACACCGACCCAACTAGTAGGGGGTGACATCGCCAAGGCTCGAACCAAGGACCTCCTGCGTCGGAAGCCGGTGTTCTACGCCAGAGGGAGAGAAAGAGAGAGAAAGAGAGAGAGAGAGAGAGAGAGAGAGAGAGAGGTTCTGAAAAAGACTAGGGTATAATAAATCTATCTATATCACGTCTTTCCTTTCCACACAATCAATAACATTATAAATTGGAACACCGACGAAGCCGTACTACTGCTGTATACAAACGTGATAACCATGAAGCTGTGTTTTTCTTAAATTGAATGTTTAATATTTCTTTCAAAGTGTATATGTGAAGCGTATGCATTTGAATAATTTCTGAGTTATATGGCTGAACAAAAACAAGGATGTTTTTTAATCTATGTATTTCAAAACATGCACAGCTTAAAAAAACCGAGAATTACGGATGGCTTTCAGTTTTTTTTCTTCTGGGCGACATGGGTCACTAACTTTAGGAAGCATTATCTGATTCTGTGTGAGATCGCATCTTACATATTTTTCTTCAAGTCCAAAATATTAAACTTTTGAGAAAAGGGATAGAGAGTTGGCTAGAATTAAAATTAATTTAAACGGCTAGTACATATAACCGAAGGTCACAAGCAATAGCCTCATTAGATGCCTAAAACCAAAGTAAAAAAATAGTTTAAAAACCATTGGGTAAAAATTACAAATCAGTGCTGTTGTATTTTCCCTGAAGAGTCTTGTAATAAGGTTAAGTGCTAGTGTTGAAAAAGTACTATTTCAGGACATAGACACATCAATCTGACTTCGAGTATGAACCCCAAGGTTGAAATTATTGTGTCTAGTGTCATTAATAGAGGGTCGATTATTTCGTGAAGGATACAACGATAGAGTAACGGACAAGCGCAATATGAATTTTTTTTTTAAGAAACCCATTTTCTTTCATCTTGAAGACATAATTTGCATATAGACGTGTCTCTTGTTATCTTGCGTCATGGGGTTTTTCAGTTTGAGTTTGATTTGCTTGACCAAAGAGCCTAGCCCTTTACATTGCACCCTTTGAGAGATATATACCGGGTAAATTTCTTTCTACTTTTTGCCGGGCAAAACTTCTACTTCATATTTCAGAGGCTGTTAACATTGACTTTAGATTGTTAAAATGTGGTGTAAAACCCATGGTAAAAAAACAACAAATTTTGGACTCTTCTAAAAAGTAAGTTAATTTCACGGGTGAATTTCAAGTCTTCTCTTTCAGATCTCCACATTTGTCTTCGATTAATCAAAAAAAAGTGTAGAATTCAGATTTATTCAGGCCTGAAATTTAGCAAGAAACAATTAAGTGATGTTTGTAATAGACGCATAAAGCCTTCAATATTTCAACAGATCCTAAAAAAACTGACTTGTGCAATTGTGGAATGAACGTGACGATTTTGCAATAAGTCATTACTGGAAACGTTGAATCGGGGATTATGATTCCCCCCCCCCCCCTCCCCCTCAGTATTGCTCGGCTACCTGCTTACATAATTATTGTTTTATGCAAATGAAAAATATTTTAGTTTTAAATGTCTTAATAAATGCGTGTATTTTTCTTTGAAAGTTTCTTTTACCAGCTATTATGTATAAAACTGTTATAACATGTTAGGTTACAACTATATCTTTTTTAAAGAAAATATTAAATGTACTTTTAACATTTATTTTCACCCGTTTTAGAATGTGCATATTTAAAGAATTATTTATTTTAGTTTAAGGTGCTATTTAACAACAATATCAAGACCGACGCCACTTTGCAATTGTATTGAGCCTTTCGTTTTCTTCGTTTGGAGAGAAATAAAATCTCCGCTTAATTAGTTTCTTTTAAACTTTGTAATGGATAATTAATGGACATTCTTACCATTACTTTACATAGGTAGAGGCTTAAATAGGTGATAAAGTTAAAGAGAACCTTTTTTTCCTTCAAATTTAAAGTTTGCAAAAAATTTGTGCCACTTTAATTCTTTTTGACAACTGTGTTGACACATCACAATGAAATGGTGAAAAATTAACAGTATAATTTCAATAAACTCGTCGAAGATGTTTGTTTTTCACTGAACAAATGGTTTTAGTAGCTCAGCATCAATAAGTATTGTCGCTCTCCCCACAACAGCTCAACCTCATTTTACCTTGAACACAAGAGTCCTACAATATAAGTGTATATACCTGTACCTTGGCCTATTGAATTATCTAACTTCTCAAGTTCCAATAGTATTTCGCTAAGAGCAAATATTTTATGTAGCATTGTTACTATAACTGAACAATAAATGATTTACACTAGATCCCACCGATGCTGTACAAAAATGGTATTTAGGATCCTTGGTTACCATCTCTAGCAAAAACAAAATTTTGTGGGAAAGTAACTTCTCGATGAACAGTTATGTGCAATTTAACTAGTTTAGTTGATTCCACCTAGGGTTTCTCTCTTTATCTCTCTCTCTCTCTCTTTCTCTCTCTCTCTCTCTCTCTCTCTCTGTCTCTCTCTGTCTGTCTGTCTCTCTCTCTCTCTCTCTCTCTCTCTCTCTCTCTCTCTCTCTCTCTCTCTCTCTCTCTCTCTCTCTCTCTCTGTCTCTCTCTCTCTCTCTCTCTCTCTCTCTCTCTCTCTCTCTCTCTCTCTCTCTCTCTCTCTCTCTCTCTCTCGTCCTTTCCAAGGAAAGCTGTTTTATATTGCATAATCCCATTTGAAATAAACGGAGTTAAGCTGTCTCAAGAAAGAAATAACCTGCTGGGTTTTTTTCTATAAAGAAGAGTTTTTTCTTTAGAAAATAATTCCTTTGTCATGGCGTTCTTTATTGTCTCGGAGCAGTCAAGGTTTCGCAATGTTTGCATCAAAATATTGTACTTATTTAGATCAAACCTATTCGACTATGTAGGGACTAAAACATGAAGCGTTTTAGCTTCATAGCACAAACAAAGCAAGGTTAAGGTATGTTAATCTCTTTTCTGCACCTTTACACTTTTGGCTTTTGAGTTTAAAATTAATATATTATATTTAAAGAATTTATTCATTTTACATTCTGTACAAGGTCTACAAATACGTCTCCATTTCCCCAACTATGCTTTATTGAATGGCAGTTTTTACACAATAGTATATTTCCTGTACGCATTAGACAGGGTGCTGGTTGCAGTGAATTCTACTATAATAATGATAATAATTATTGCTTTATATAATATTAATTGATTTTTTTGTTATAATATTTCAGCACAGAAGCAATCGTAGTACTTTTCTTCACATTCAACCCATTTTCGTAAAGCAGATTGAAAAGTAAGTCATAAAGCCGAAAGTCCACCAAGTATCGTTGTAGGAGTTTAATTAAAAAAGCATGAACTGCTGAAATCGTTAAAGATTTTGATATCTCCAATGCAGTAATTTTCTAAATATCCAACAGGGTTATCGTATAACTCATTTAATGCATACACTGTCTATTTTAACTATGACATATTATGCCTCCGATTCTTATGGAGTTCGAATTTATTTGTCATTGACGTTGTTGACCTATGGTCTTTGGCGCTTCCTCACCTTTTGTCTGTTACAGGGGGGCGAACTGGCTCAAATGGTAGAGCGTTGGTCTTCAGATCGTGAGGTCACGGTTAGAATCCCACGATCGTCAGATTTTTTTGTCCAATTTCGTCCCAATGTCAGTATAATGTGACTGGCTGAGATAGGAGTCATGGTATCCCCGCCCTATCTCGTGTGGGCAGCACGTAAAATTGTCTTACGTCAGTCTTGGGGCCCGTCTACAATATAGCTTATATAGTGCTGTCGTTGGACGTTAAACCAATTCAATTCTGGTCTGTTACGCTTCGACTTTTTAAATACTTTTTTGTGTTTACCTAATTAAAAACCTTAAAGGATTCTTACTTATAAATAGCAACGCAAGAAAAAAATCGGCATATAACTTCCATGTGATCGAAATAGGCAGTTTTAGTGTCAACGTCGTATTTTACCATATTATGGTTTATAACTTAACTACGCATAGCAAAGTCTTATCATACGCAACCTGTTTACATTTCTTCTATAGGAGTAACCTTCTTAATATCATAGTAATATTTTTATATAAAAGCATAGTTTCCTTATATCTTTCTCTTTTGAAGAACGAGCGACAATAATGCATTACAATTTTTTGTTGCAATGAGGAAGTAAATTTTGTATTAATTAAACCGATCGCCTTTATTATTATTATTTTATTTTGAGGAGGAAAATAGTATATGGTTATATACGCAAATATTACATTTTCTCATGTGATAAAACTGTCATTGCCCGCCCTCTGTTTTACGGGTCTATATATTCATTGATGAGCTCTGTGGAAAAATGATATAACTATTTTTGCATACGCCATTGTGAATAACTAATGTGATATATTTTATGAAAATAAAGACTTTTTTGAATAACATATGACACTGGTTTTGAGATATTTTACTTCATTCCTTGGCTTGGTTTTTATCTGTAGATCACATGTCTGCATCAGTAGCTTCACAATAATAGTAATTGTAAGTTATGGTGATGACTATGATAAGGATGCCGATGATGATGGTGTTAGTATTCGTGTTGTTGTTAGTGATGATATTTCTTTATTTAAACAGTATTGATGTGGCGGTGGTGATGAGGATTGTGTTATCGACGGTAGTAGATATAATGCATTCATGGTGGTGATAATAATGATCATGCTTTTTATGACGATGATGAAAAGTAAGGGGATGAGAAAAGTAGAAAGGTGTGTCAGAAAAATCAGATGATGATGATGATGATGATGATGATGATGATGATGATGATGAGGAGGAGGAGGAGGAGGAGAAGGAGGAGGAGGAGGATGATGATGATAATGATGATGATGATAATGATGATGATGATGATGATGATGATGATGATGATGATGACGATGACGAGGAGGATGATGATGATGATGATGATGATGATGATGATGATGATGATGATGATGATGATGATGATGATGATGATGATGATGATGATGATGATGATGATGATGATGATGATGATGATGATGATGATGATGATGATGATGATGATGATGATATCATCATCATCATCTGATTTTTCTGACACACCTTTCTACATTTCTCATCCTCTCCCTTTTCATCATCGTCATAAAAAGCATGATCATTATTATCACCACCATGAATGCATTTTATTTACTACCGTCGATAACACAATCCTCAGCACCATCGTCACATCAATACTGTTTAAATAAAGAAATACTAACACCATCATCATCGGCATCATTATCATAATCATCACCATAACTTACAATTACTATCATTGTGACGTTCCTCATGCAGACATATGATCTAAAGATAAAAACCAAGCCAAGGAATAAAGTAAGATAATTTAAAACCGATGTCATATGTTATTCAAAAAAGTCTTTATTTTCATAAAATATATCACATTATTTATTCACAATGGCGTATGCAAAAATATTTATATCATTTTTTCCACAGAGCTCATCAATGAATATATAGACCCGTAAAACAGAGGGCGGGCAATGACAGTTTTATCACATGAGAAAATGTAATAGTTGCGTATATAACCATATAACACTTTCCTCCTCAAAATAAAATAATAATAATAGAGGCGATCGGTCTAATTAAAACAAAATTTACTTTCTTATTGCAATAAATAACTGTTATGCATTTTTGTCGCTTGTTCTTCAAAGAGAAATATATAAGGAAACTATGCTTTTATACAAAAATATTACTATGATATTAAGAAGGTTACTCCTATAGAAGAAATTTAAACAGGTTGCGTATATTAAGACTTTGCTATGCGTAGTTAAGTTATAAACCATAATATGGTAAAATACGACGTTGACACTAAAACTGCCTTTTTCGATCACATGGAAGTTATATGCCGATTTTTTTTCTTGCGTTGCTATTTATAAGTAAGAATCCTTTAAGGTTTTTAATTAAGTAAACACAAAAAAGTATTTAAAAAGTCGAAGCGTAACAGACCAGAATTGAATTGGTTTAACGTCCAACGACAGCACTATATAAGCTATATTGTAGACGGGCCCCAAGACTGACGTAAGACAATTTTACGTGCTGCCCACACAGAAAAATCAGATGATGATGATGATAACGATGATTATTGCAACGGCGCTGAAATAGATTACATTAATGGTGTTGGGAGCTGTATAAAAGTAAGGATGAAAATTAAATGATAATAATGAGCAGAGCAGTATACGCCTTTCTTTCAAAGTCACATATCTTATCACTTCCTTACAAATTATTTTTAAACAAAAACACCCAGCCAAGTTTCACCTTCATTCTTTTAAATACATGTAAACAGTTTCGCAGAAACCGAATTCTCAATGCGTTCATACCAATATGTGCAATTATGATTTGTTTATAATAAATGAGGTAAACAAAGTCTTTTTAGTGTGCATTATGCACTTTTATAATACCCACTCTTAGAAGTGAGATGCACTCTTCTAGCACTAACCGTCAGGATGAGATGAAAAATCGCTGCTGTTTTATAACTATGAAAATTTTAAAATGCCGTGTAAGCGTCGGATTCAGGAAGAACTGATTTCACTAGGTTTTCTTTGGTGTTGTTGCTGTGTGTTTTTTTCTTTGTTATGTTTTATTTTTTTTTAGTTGGATTTTTTTTCTTACCCGTGCATGTATGTATTAAACAACCGCACTCTTATATCTTCCACACTTGTTAAAAATATTTCTCGCCTACACATTTTTACAAGGTTAACATTTAAATGTTTTCAATGTTTTTCGGACGTGCCTTTGGAATCACTAACTTAATTTGTGTTTAAGAGATTTTACGCTTATCATCAAAAACGATTCTTTTCCTAACCAAGTAGATGGAATCATGTGCCAAAGTGACATTTTCATCCAGCATTACAAAGGAATCATGTAATAGAACACACATCTAAAGTTTTAAAAGACATAATTTATCTTTCAAACAAACTTTTATTCCAACAATTTAATTATCCACCTTTTTTATTTAAATGAAATGAATCATAATTAAATGAAAACATCACGTATTTAACAACAGGAGTTTGAACATTGTGTATTTAACAAGAGAAGATTTAATTGTAAAAAATTAAACCAGGTTTTTATTTCTTTCTCATTCCTACTCCTGTTTTCCTTCTTTCTGATCCTTTTTCTTCCCATTTCTATTTTTTGTTCTTTGTCAACATTTTCGTCTAAATTTTTTGTCACAAATGCTTGCCAATTTTCACAACCTGTTAATATTATTATTTCTGAATAAATGTGTATAACCTTAAAGGGCCTAAATAATGGTAAAATATTCGCCATGTTATTTTTCCCCCGATTCATTTCTCCATATCCTTAACCTAATCTAGATAGTTATGTAGATGTAGTTTCCCTTTTTTTATTGTCAATATCTTTCATATTAACTTTTTCTACTTACATCTGTATTGATTTGTTTCATTCTGTGCCTAACAGACACGAGTCTCAATTCAGAACGGCTCAACACAACCGATCCCGTGTTTGTGATGGCGAAGTTATCTTGATGCTCCTCCTTATTTTCTCTCATAATATCACCCCATTCATTTCTCCAAGTTAAAAAAGGTCTCACTGTTCTTTATTTCTGTAGAGTATTCTGTAATTAGTGTATCTATCAGTATAACTTGTATTTATATTCTTTTTTTATTGTGTTTTTTTTTCATTCAACAAAGTGTAAAATCATGTAGCCTGGCTAACAAAGCCTTTTATTACCTTAGACAGACTCATCTGCATATAAGCCTAGCTGAGTTGCAGAGTCAATGGCAGGGAGATAAATTTGATAGGTTTAAACTCTATTTTGTACATACCCTTATTTTGTTGGGTTTTAAACTCTATTTTGTACATACCCTTATTTTGTTGGCGCTCACTACGTCTTGTGGCAGCAACAACTTGGCTCGCTCCACTAACTGGAAGCTGCTGGACTGCACCATCCGTGTCAGATTGCTTGGGGGACACTTTTTTAAAAATGACACGCATGGTAAATTTCTTTCTCACGCTTGTCTGAAAATGGAAAGAAAGGACAATGTATCATAAGAAAATTTATACATTCATGGTACAGGTAATGCAGGTATAAGAATGTTTTGAATAAGTTAAAATATAAACAAACATCTTATTTGTTACTTCTAATTATAGTTGACATCCAGCAAAGTCTCTAATCTTAGGAGCTCCACTACATACTTTGCCTTCCTGGATAGAGTAAGGGTGATCTGCCTGTGCAGACTGAGATGATCCATCCGCTCCATTTTCTTTATCCGATTTCAGGGATCCTTCAGTAGCTTCACATCCTTCATGCTGTTGAGAGAACTTTGCTTTCTGACGGGTAGCTCTCATTCTTTCTCGATTTTTCATCCTCAGGGCTAATAATTTTTGTTGTGGCAGTCCATGATTGTATTCCTTTCGTACCTTGGCATCATATCGTTTTCTTTCACCTGGGCTCATCTCGCAACGTCTCTTTGATCCTGGAGGTCTTTGGTCTCTCATTCTTGGCTGCATTTGAAGTTCACATTTAGCTGCTTTCCTCTTTCGGTATCTACAGTCTCTCTCTCTGTAAAAAAAAAAAATAAATAAAAATAAATTAGATAAGAAATTATATTCTTATAATAGAGACCAATAGCATGGAAAGGATAGCCAAACAAATTACAACGACATAGAAGTTTACTTAATGAGAACTCACCTCCTTGAAGCCCTTTCTCGTTCTCTTTCCTCCTCCATAGCTTTTGTGATTACCCCAGATTTAAATTTTTCTTTCTTTTTGTCTCTGTACTTCTTGTTCTGAAGGCGGCAGCGCTCAAGAAAAGCCTTGTATTTTTCTGGATCGTTTTCTTTCAATCGTCTTCCATACATACAAGTTCGAGATAGCAATCGGTTTTCCCTTTGGAAGAAAGTGAAACTTTTTTTTTTTTTTTTTTTTTTAAACAATAGCATCTAATACTTACAATTTTAAGACTTAGATGAAGAAAAAACATATATCTACTTATATGAATAATAATTTAGATATGCCTTAAATAGAAAACTACTCTTCCTGTTTGAGGGATTAGTACATGTTTGGTAATATTACTTATTATTAATTTGGAGCTATATAAACAACTGTTAATTTTTTTAAACTTAAACTGCAATAATCAAGTTGTATAAAGTGTATTTTAGAATGTAATAAAAATGAAATGCACTATATGACACAAATTGTGAAAAGTTCAAGTTCCTAGGACTAGCAGTCTTAACATAATTAAAGCATTGCATGGTTTTGCTTTCTATTTGAAGGATGGCTGATCTTTAAAAGAGGGGGTAACAGTCATTTAAAAAATCCTAAAGCTTAAATCGTATAGCCTTTTTCTTTAATTTCCCCAATAAATTGCAAAAATAATGCCACACCTTAAAAAAACAATATTCTATTAAAAGAAGAATGTAATGTGCCCATAAGGCTAGTATACATAGTTTTATGCCTGTAAGTGGGATACATGTATTTGATTTGTCCCTTCTTTCAGATATCTAATTGTTGAATTTAATTCCAATTCAGTTTAGAGAACTTCCCGGTTGATCATTAAACCAATTTTGTGTTTGTTTTACATTTTACTTTAATCAAAATCAAATGTTTAAACAGTGAAATAAATCTAATTAATGATCATTAGGTACAGCTTAAAGTTACAACTTAAAGATAAACGCAAAGTATGGTTATACTAATAGCACTGCTATAGTAGAGTAGTGGACAAAGATTAAAGGACTTGAAAAGGTACACCACACAAAAATAAAAAATAAAAAATACTGAGAAAAACAAAATTGTTCAGAATTAAAAATTGATAATAAGACTTAGTTATATTGATATCAATTAATAATACCTACCCTATAGCCTGTCCAACACTGACAGACCTCTGATCTCCGCTGCTAGCTTGCTCTTCCTCAACAGACTGTGATTTCCCATTGGCTTCTTCCCCATAATTTTGGAGTCTTTCATTAGCTTCAACCTTTGGTGAGCACTCTGCTTTTTTACTTTTTTGCTTCTTTTTTCTCAAGGCTGCT
Source organism: Elysia chlorotica (assembly GCA_003991915.1). NCBI lineage: Eukaryota > Metazoa > Mollusca > Gastropoda > Plakobranchidae > Elysia > Elysia chlorotica. The sequence goes on along the minus strand of RQTK01001358.1, from coordinate 76,953 downwards.
TTCCCAAAAACAGACACAATATGATTGTATTCTCTCTGCTCCCCAGAGTGTTGATCTTCAACCAACTGAGATTTTCCATTGGCTCCTTCCCCTTTCACATAATTTTGGAGTCCTTTACTAGCTTCATTATCTTGTGAAAACTTTGCTTTCTGGCGGACAATTCTCATTCTTTCTCGGTTTTTTTCTTTTAAGGCTGCCTTTTTCGGTGCTGGCAAGCACCAGTTATATTCCCTCCGTATCTGAGCATCATATCGTTTTTGTTCATCTGGAGTCATCTCACAACGTCTCTTTGCTCCTGGTGATCTTGGTTTTTCATTTCTTGGTCTAATTTGATGTCCGTATTCAGCTGCTTTCTTCTCCCGGTATCTGCGATCTCTCTCTCTGGAAGAATATTTTTTTAAATGGAAAAGTATGAAAAGATTATTTAGATCATTAGGAGACCATCAAATTACAAAAAAATACCTCAATGACTTAAATGTTGGCATAATTAGAACATACCTCCTTGAAGCCCTTTCTCGTTCTTTTTCCTCCTCCATAGCTTTTGTGATTACCCCCGTTTCAAATCGTTCTTTCTTTTTGTCTCTGTACTTCTTGTTCTGAAGGCGGCTGCGCTCACGAAAAGCCTGGTATCTTTCTGGTTCATTTTCTTTCAATTTTCTTAAAAATTTAGCTGTTCGTGAAGACATGATGAGTTCCTTAGAAGAAAAATATACAGAAATATTATATAATATACATGTATAAAAAAAGTTCGAACTAAGATGAGCTACCTTATAATAATAAAAGAAGAACGGAAATGTATGTATGAATATATATAATTATTTACATATCTATTTGGCATTTCTTAAAATGTTAATGGTTTTATCCTAGATTTATATTTCTTTGTGTGTTTGAAAACCAAAATACTGTTTACAGAAGTATCTTTGTATGCCTACACGCACATCTTCTGCACCAATTAAGATCTAGATTAAAAAAAAATTTTAATTTTAAAACAGGCCTTATCTAGATCTACATCATTGCTGTATTCTAGAAGAACCAATCTGAAAGTAAAATATAAATAAAAAACAGTTAAAAATGATAAAAATATCCCTCAGAGTGTAGAGGAATCTAGATAAAATTTACATGTATCTCAGTATATTATCGTTCTAAAGTAAAAAAAATGCTGTATTTGAATTTTAAAATCAAATTATTTAAATTAAAAAAAAACTACACAAAATGACCAGTGGTTCGTTTAAAACACTGGTGTTTCTGATTTAAACAATGTGGGCTGCAAGTGAGTTTCTAATCATTATTGAACCAGGGGGCACTCCTTGAGTTTTGTGGTCCCTAACCTGTGGGCGATCAAATGGCTTGGTGGGCGGGATTCGAGGGGTGGGTGGGTAGGATTCGATTACATGGGGGTCAGTCAAACTGTGAAGAGAGATATAGAGAGAGAGACAGACAGACAGAGCAAGCGAGTGTGAGAGACAGAGATAGAGATCTAAAGTTTCAATCAATTGCTTACATCAATCTAGGTCTGGCCTATTAAGTGTGCTTGTGTATGTTGTCCCCACCCCCCTTCCCCGCCCTTATTCTACTGGTGTTCAAATAAACAATTGAATCAAACAAAACATGCTATAAAAATAACAAAAAAAACAGGGAGTACTCAGTACAGCTGTCAGGTATTTAAATCAATTTTAATAGAAAAAAAATAACAAAAAGACAGGGAGTGCAGCTGGCTGGTGTTTTATTCAATTTTAATAATAGAATTCCGGCCGCCCACCCATTTCATCGCCCACAGGCTAGGGACCACAAAACTCTTGGGGTGCCAACCAGGGCACTCTTATTACAGTTTATATTGATACACACAAGGTTTACAATTACATCTAGCACAAATCTTGGATCCTAAAACAATAATAAAATAAAGTTCAAATATCCACATTTACTTAGAATCTAGATCTAGATCTAGATTCTAGATCTACAAAGTGCATTTCATCAGATTATTAACTTTTAGACTGTCTTTTAATGTCTCTTAGGTTTATCTCTTAAAGCGAATTCTATGGCATATTTCAGGATTGTGCATCAAAGAGATCCCAGTACCATGCAAAAGAAGAGAAATCTAACTACCACAGAAACTGTCTGTCTGTCTGTCTGTCTGTCTGTCTCTGTCTCTGTCTCCCTCTCTCTCTCTCTCTCTCTCTCTCTCTCTCTCTCTCTCTCTCTCTCTCTCTCTAATATATATATATATATATAATATATGTTAAGCCTTCAATAAAATTAACTTTTAGACTGTCTTTTATGCTCTTAGGTTTATCTCTTAAAGCGAATTCTATGGCATATTTCATTCTTTGATCAATACATCCATTACATGGATGTAAATCAAATAATTCAGAAACAATTTTAAAACATTAGTCTCGATGTATGACATCTACCCTGTGGTGGTGAAGAAAAACAAACAAAATCTCTACTAGTACTAAGCAGTTCTTAAGTGTCAGAATGTTTCAGTATGCAAGGTATCTTTATGACTGCCTTGGTTTCACTATGAGTTGTATATTTGAAATTTAAGGTGAAATCATTTTCAACATGATAAAGTTGTTTGCAGAGATTAAATTTAAAAAAAATTAGAACCTGGCCATGTAGCATGTCAGTTTTAATGTCGCTTACATAAAATTATTTATAATGTTAGAAACTTTACCTGAGCAGCAGCAGTGTGCGGTGGTAGAATCACAAAATACGACAGAAAACGAAAAAAATATCCTCTTTCCAATTGCAGAATCTCCTAAAATCTTCGTCAAAACACGGAATGCGCATGAAGGCTTAAAGAGTTAACACGGACCCTCTTTGAAACTAAAGAAAACAAAATTAGAATGTGTTCGTACAGAGAGTCTAAACTGATTAGTAAAAAAAGTTTTGAAAAAAAGATTTTTTATATTGATGCAGTCATTTTTTTCTAGATATCAGCATTATATATGTCCACAAAAAAAATTATATAATAAATCAGGAGCAGACCACAGAATAAAGAAGAAAGAAAATAAGGAAAACTTTTATAGCTTATGATTTCAAATTAAATTTTTGCGAAACTAACAAAATTAAAAATGGAAAAGGAAACACAAGCTATGGTGAAGGTCTGCAATCACAAATCAGTGCCTTGTTTCTGTCCAAATATTGCAATACAAGGTAAACTATATTATTTTCCTTGTAAATATACTATATTTCTAAATTAATATAATGCATACATGTGTTCAAACTATATATCGCCAAATAAGATTTATAAGACTAACTGTTCAATAATTTAAATAGCATGATTGGGACAGAAATATAGACATAATAGAGTCAGCCAAACTCCATAAACATAAAGGCAGATCCATACGTCAATTTTCATATTGGCAGTTTAACTTTAAGTAGTAAAAAATGTTGCAATTGATGTTGTACTTGTAGAGATCTAATTGCCTAATTTATAGTCTGAAATGATATATTTAGGTTGCATGGATTGAAATCAGGAATCTATAGAAAGTTATTTTAAGCGAGGGTTTCAGATTATGTTGGGACAAAAAAATAGCTTTTAGTTGAACAAGAAATGTTGCCATTACTTAAACGTAGTTGCACATATCCAAAAGTATTAGATTAAAAACTTAAATAAAACTCTGCAAAATTAAGAAGTGAAAATTTGCTATGGGCACAAAATTACTTTCCTCTATAATTAAAACCCCACAACAGATTTTTTTCATAAAAAAGGGATCTCATTCTCAGTGAAACATTTTTATTTATCTTTATTAAACGTTGCAATTTATTTACTATATATTTAAACATTTATACTTCTAAAGGCTAACTTTTGGCTTTACTTATAAATAAAAAATAAATTTTAGATGTCATGATTTCCTTTCTACCAGTCATTCATACTTATGTCAGAGCAAATCTATATCTAATGATTCAACTAGATCTAGATTGTCAAAATGCAACCATCCATTCTGAAAACTGTAAAAGTTGTAAGCTGTAAAATCTTTTTAATCAAAGAAAGTAAAGCTCTCCTTGGACTAAAAAAGTGGGAGTGTCTATGAATAGATTCATTGTTTCTGCCTCAATATATTTAATGCTAGTTTTCTGTCCAATTCACAATCATACAAAAATAAGACTGAAACCATTTGAGATTTGATTGAAGAATTAAATATAGACTTGTATTTATAATGCTTAAAACAGAAATTTGGTTACAAGAGGAAGGGGATGACGCCCACATTTCATTTATGATCTCCTGGTCATGACTGTAAATCCCGACCTCGATTAGATCGATCGGGAGGAGGTATCGCCTTTGTTTTTCGATCTCACAAATGCCTTGCCTGTAAGAAAAACTCCTCTCTCCTATCAACACCTCCTACATCTTTTGAGGTTCAATTGATCCATATTGAAACTCAGTACTCCACCTCTACCGTTGGGTGTATCTACTGTTCTCCTTCCAGCAGAAGATACTTAAGATCAACAGTGACAGTTTCGCTGACTTCCAAAATGTGGTAAACACCGTCAGCGAAAAGCATTGCGGGATTGCCATTTCGTTATCACCAGAGATTTTAACATTAATTCTGACAAACCGACCTCTCGGAGCACAAAAAGATTTAAATGAATTTTTTTTGCTTGAGCAAAGGGTGTCAAGGCCGACACAAAAAGCCGGCCACATTTGGACTCAGTTAACTTATAATACTTATTGTGCCCGCTTGATCAACACAGTAAAAGTCGTTGATAAACAAATATCTGACCACTGCGTTTATCATTGACTTTTTTTTATCAATGCTAAAAATGTAAAATAAAAAAAAAAAGTACTGTCCAGTCAAGAATTATAAAAGAAGATAAATGAAACATCGTTTTTCAAAGACCTAAAGGAGGCACTACTGACTAGAGTCATCTTCAATCACCGCCAAACAACTCGCTCAGGTTTTTAAACATCTCAAGACAAATAATTTGGAAATTGTTTTTCAGTCGGTGTAAAAAGCTCTCTTAAAAGTTAAAAGTTACATCTGATACATGTATTAGGTTTTTTAGACAAAAAACAAGGTACACGTGTCTTATATTATATCTGTTAATAGTTTTTTAAAACACTTCTTGACTTGTCTACAGGTAGCTTTTGACAGAATGGATCATGTCATTATCATTAGATGACAAGAAGAGACCTATCGCTTATCGGGAACAGTACTTAATGCTAAAATAGATATCATTCAGTTGAGGTTGGTAGATCTAACTCTGACTACATTCCAATTCAATTCGGTGTCCAACAAGGCTCTGTCCTTGGACCAGTACTTTGTTTGTACACTAAGTCTCTAATCAATATAGGAGAACACTCTCATGCTGATGATACTCCGTTAAATATGAAGCATGCAAAGTTGAAGATTTACAGTCTCTAGTCACTACAACATCTGGTTGCGTTTATTTGGACTACTACCAGTAGATTAAAACTCAACGATGACAAAACTGAAATTATACTGATTGAAAATAAAGCTGGCAATGTGCCTCGAACAACTATGAGCATCAATGGCCATATGATTAATAGCAACAAAAGAAAAAAAATCTAGGCCTAGGTGTATCAGAATATCATGCCAACGTCATCATAATTCAATGACCTTTATTTTTAAAAAATGTTGCCATAGTTATTATGTTGTTTTTTTCGTTAGCTTACATTTCTTTTATCTCCGCATGAGTTAATTTTTAAGGTTTCCCAGTTTGCTTTTTTGTACATTAATACCTGCCTAGGCTTTTGTTGACAGTGATTTACTTTGAATTTATATTTTCAAACAATATCATGGTCAGAGATACTTAGTAATGCTCTCTATCACATAGTATCTTTCTTTAGACCTGAAAGAAATCTGAAATGAAACTATGACTAGTAGGAGAGAGTTTAGTTTTCTTTGTCAGCACGAGAAAAAAAAATTCTATTGGAGCACAAATGCATAAGAATCTATATTATGTGTTGTATAGATAGGGCCTAGATCTGGATCTAAAAAACAGTTTTCTTAAAAATAATTATGTTTTATTGTGCAAGAAAAATTAGCACACAAATATCGGTCAAATGCATGGTGAGGCAGAAACATTAATTGATCAAAACTCACGGTGGTGTCAGTAAGTTATAGATCTAGATCTAGATTAGATCTATACTAAAATCAAAATAGTTCTACAAAAGACTGTGAATAAAAAGATCAGCAAAAGGCCTAAAGGCCTAATAGTGCTGAAAAAAATATCATATCATATCATATCATATCATACTAGATCTAGCCTAGACACTCTCGTTAGGATAAAATGTTTTTCTCAAAATCCATATAACTATAACTTTAGATCTAAATTAAATGTGGATCTAGATTCTCAATCATTATGTACCAATATTTTGTTCTTGATATAGATTGAAATAGTGTTCACATGAAGTGCCTTTTTATTATTTTTGTACATCTATTCAAAGAATAGGATGTTAAAGATTCCTTGATTCGTTTTCATAATTCCCACTTTTCCTAATCTTTTGTTTACAAAACTTTAGCGAAGTGGCTGCTCGTACGTGACCGTACGAATAGACGAGATTCTATGAGTACGGCATTCTCGCAGTCGCACTCACTTCTCGCAGCCTTAACCACAGATAGATTACCAGTTTGTTTGTTTTTGTTTTTGTTTTGTTTTTTACTTTGTCTCTCTCTATATCTATCTTCTATCTCCATCTCTATCTCTCTCCCTCTCTCTCTCTCTCTCTCTCTCTCTCTCTCTCTCTCTCTCTCTCTCTCTCTCTCTCTCTCTCTCTCTCTCTCTCTCTCTCTCCTCTCCCTCTCCTTTTTCCCTCTCTCCGTAGCTACTCTAACTATGTTCCTGGCTGGTTATAATTTTTCCACCTTACCCTCTATCCATTCATTATAATTTATATATATAGGCCTATATATATATATTGAGGTTAAAACAAAACAAATCAAAACAACATGGTATTAGTGTTTCGGTACTATCTTAACAGACAAAATGACAGTACACCTGTAAAATATGACATTGTCAGTCCTCATTCTTAATAGATAGCAAGGTAAAAGTATTTAAATAATTAAAGCAACAGGCAGTGTCGAACTGGGGTTGCAGGGAGCCTTGGGCCCAGTTTTGGCAAGCCCCCCCCCCCCTCTCCTCTTATGATTGGCTTAGGATGCTTAATTGTGGGGTGGGGAGAGGGGGGTGGGGGCTGGGCTCCGCGTGTCGTGCTTTCAATCCATACTGAGTAGAGGACAAAAAGAGACTTTGACTGACACTAATTTTCATTCGTTTACATAAATAACATCTCACAGAACCATCGACCGTGAAATCAGCTGCACTGAACTAAATCTAGTGGCACGGTTTGAGGGTAAAAGACAAGGGGAATTATAACGGGGCTAGACCTAGGGTAGTAGTAGTAGTAGTAGTAGTAGTAGTAGTAGTAGTAGTAGTAGTAGTAGTAGTAGTAGTAGTAGTAGTAGTGCTACTACATGTGCCACTACAACTTTCTAATATTTTTTTTAGAAGAAGAAGAAGAAGAAGAAGAAGAAGAAGAAGAAGAAGAAGAAGAAGAAGAAGAAGAAGAAGAAGAAGAAAAAGAAGAAGAAGAAAAAGAAGAAGAAGAAGGAAGAGGAGGAGGAGGAGGAGGAGGAGGAGGAGGAGGAGCATGTGGGAGGAATCAATAAAGGATATTTGTTTAGAAACGAAGAACACAGATAGAAGCATACGTTATTAATTGAGGAATACATCTTGGTTTTTATCTTAAATTATTACCAGCATTAAAAATAAATTCATAGATTTTCACGAGTGTTTGTCACCCACGAGTGGCGGTGGCGGTAGGCGTATGACAAGACGGCTTAGGATTTTGTTAAAAGTACAGGACAATCATCAACTCAGAGATTGGCTTCGAGGCGACCACTTTAAGATTATAACGCTCCTACCCTAGAGCTCAGGTGTGTCTATGATTTTATACTAGGCCTATTGCTCGAACGGTGACGAACACCCATGAAGAACCGCAGCCTTTTTTTTTTTTAACCGTGCCATTCGACGCTTCCAAATAGAAAAAAAAACAACAACAAAAAACTAGGATTCGTTGCTTGTTCGTTTTGACGTTTAGCAGTAGCACTTCTCAGTTTCTCACTTCGCAGTAGGTAAGTCTAAAGAGCATGGAGACTGAAAAAGACAATTGAATCTTGAATTGGAAGCTGTACAGACTCAAGCGTTCTCAAAATAATATTCTAAAGGGAAAAGGTGGGGTGTTGTGATGGCTCAACCTGCAGGTAGAGTTAAAACATTGAGCTGTCCAGTTTTTATCGATATAGGGCACTCAAATTGGCTTGATGGGCGGAATTCGAGGGGTTGGTGGGTAGGATTCGATTACATCGGAGTCAGTCAACCTGTGAAGAGAGAGAGGCAGACAGACAGAGCAAGCGAGTGTGCGAGACAGAGATAGTTTCAATTGCAGTTATAAATTGCTTAACAGATCAATTTTACGTGCTTGTGTATGTTTGTCCCCACCCCCTTCCCCGCCCGCATAACAACTCAGGTCCAGAAAAACAATATTTATAATTGAATACAACAAAATCTGTCTTTATGAATCAAACAAATCATGCCAATGTACAATTTATAAAAAAATAACTAAAAGGCGGGGAGTACAGCTGGTAGGTATTTTATTCAAATTTAATTTTTTTGTTAATAACAAAAAGACAGGGAGTACAACTGGCAGGTATTTTATTCAATTTTAATAATCGATTCCGGCCGCCCACCCATTTGATCGCCCATCTAGGCTAGGGACCACAAAACTCAAGGAGTGCCAATTATAGGCTGGTTGTTTTTCAAGCTTATAAATTTCTTTTGATCATTGTTGTGTAAATGCGCAGTTATTGTTCATATATAGGATATATCAATAAAAGTAACATAGTAGATTAATTCCAAAACATCAATTGGTTTTACCGAATGTTCAGTTCATAGGATATTTGGGTCTAAAATTGAATTTACAAAAATAATGAAAAATAATAGATTTCTGCTTTTGAAACAGGGGTGTGTGGTCATTAAGGAACAAGACTCCATAAAAAGGATGGATGATCTTAGTTCTTACTCTAAGATATTCCTACTAAAACCTGATTCTTCCTCACGAAGGCAATAAAAAACTTAAATATAATTTATCGTTTCAGAAAACAAGTGTAGGTTTTTCTTCCCATTAGTTCACAAGACAAAGCCAATCTGAAGCTTAGGCAATTTTCACTCTCTGTAAATATTTCACATGACTATATATATAGATGAGACAGTAAAACCTAAATTATCCTCTTTATTTTTTTCTTGTGCACAAATTTGAGGGTTGTTAAAAAAGACATTGACAGTATATCTAAATAATGTTTCTTCTAATATTATGTTCCAATTTAATATTCCCAGCATATATATACCGTGCTGATTTCACACAAAGTGAGGACTGAAGGGAATTTAACGAATCAAGATGTCCTCACCAGAAGTCGAGCGGTTTGAAATGACCGACAATGACTATGAGCAAATGTTTGATCCAACCTCAAGAGGACGTAGACAGACTAAGAATCAGGCCACATATGGTAATGCACTAAAAAATTAAAAAAAAAACAGAATGTATATTATGTAAGACTCAGATACGGGTACAGTCTCTAATCCATGTCCGTTCTCTAATTCGTGTCCGATTTTCTATAGAGAGAGGTGGGTGACTCTGATTCATGTCGCGCTGGCTGAGTGAAGAGGAAGAGAGGCGGGCTTGCCTAAACCATGTCTCCGCTGAGTGAAGAGCTAGGCAGGCACGAGGCCTAAGATTGAAGATTTATGTCTAGCAAGAAAGTATGTCGTGCGTGAGTGTGTGTGTGTAAACAAAAGAAGGTGGGGGGGGCTAGGCTATTACTGCTGCTAATGATGGACAGATTATACCCCTTGAAGCACATGATTTGATTCATGTCTCCTAGGTTCTTCTAGGGAGTCCAATATGGCAACTGGTCCCAAGACTTACGTCTGACAATTTTATGTGCTGCCACGCATTTGACAGGGCGGGGAAAGAACTGCCGCTTGTGGGACTTGAACCCCGCACCTCCTGATATGAAGACCAATGCTCTACCACATGAGTTAATTCGCCATCCGTGCAAGTGCTGTGCAATTGGGAGTAATGACAAAATGAAGCTGAATTTGATATTAGATCTAGATTCTAGATCTATAAAAAGCCTTTTCATTAGTTAAGCCTTGATTGTAGATCTAGAAAGATTCCTCAAGTAAGCCAAGATTTTAGATTTAGATAGATTGCTTAAGTGAGCCTAGATTCTAGATTCTAGATCTAGATAGATTGCTGAAGTCCAGCAGTAGAGGCAGTGCATGGAACTGACTCGGTGGTCTATGACGCTTTGACTAACCAAGCCTAGATATAGTTATTATAAAAGACGATCCGGAAATCTAAAGGCGAACTATTTTTATTTTTAATTATAATGAATTTATGAAAAAAAAAATCAATAAAAAAGGACTAAGTAAACCGAGTATTTCGTAAGATGTAGCTTCTGTGAACATTTCATAATTATAGGTTGAGCCGTCTTCGAGCCTTTTGAGAAGAATATATATATATATGTATGTAAAAAAAATATTTTTAGACAGTGTATACTTATATGTCCATAAGGTAATAGAAAAACATAGAACAATAGAGAATCTTAATTTGCCTTTTAATTCCATTTAGGTGTTTGGGCTGATAGTGATGACAGCGGAGATGAAAAGGTGGGCTTTGGGGGTTCAAGACGACGTAAAGGTCATGGTTCATCCTCAAATGCCGCTGGAGGAATCAGCTTTGTCAGTGGAGGCTTGAAAGAAGAAGCAAAACTGGAGAAAGGCCTCAAAAGAGCAAAAGTAAGTTTTGTACAAAGACAAAAACATTAAAAAAAAGAAAAGGACTGCAACAATCTACTGTCTCCAATGAGTGTTAATTTTTCTAGTTGCAGCTGCTTCAGGTTAAATGGTATGACTCTTCAGTAGTTTTCTTTTCTCTGCTTTATATGGTGTTTCTAGAAAGTTACCGAGAAGAATTCATTAAAAAAATGTAGTATTGCTGTTGAAAGGCTCCGGAAAGACTAGAATGCTTTGAAAACAATTATTGGAGGGAAACTATAGTACTTTATTTTTGTTAATCTGATAAAAAGAATTTGATTTCTATGAGCTGAAAACAATTAATTTGATTCTAATAAAGGGGTTAAATTATTTTGTAACCATAAAACTTAGATTAGATCTTGGTTATCTGTTGGATAGACTTTTGATGGACAGAAATTTGAAAGTCTATGGACTAAAGTAATGTTTATTGACATTTGACTTTGACAATGGAAAGTTAGATCTAGATGACTTGGTGCTGGGCTGGCACCAAAGCATTCGCTAGATTTCATCCTTGTATCTCCTTCTCTCTCTAGGGACGACTCTTTTGAAAGGAAGATATTGGCTGTTGCTTCCCCAACCTTTTCTAAAAAGAACATACATATTTGATCTTGATATATTATTTTAAGGGCTGAATGCACATGGAACAGATTTTAACATTATTCCTACAATCTTCATTAGGATGATGAAACATGGATGGAGAAGAAGAAGAGTTCAGGTAGGGGGGCTGCTCCAGTGCCACGATATGTCAAAGGTCACACAAGGGATGTTGACAGGTGAGTTTTGTCTGATATTTATTGATTAAAAAACAAAAAAACTTCAAGCCGGAGGGCTTTATTTTTATTCATTTAATTTTATTTTAACCCTGGCTAGTGCCAAAAAGCAAATTAAGTTTTCAGTTGTTATATTTATTGTTTGAATTTAATCATGTTTGATCTTTTTTGGGCAGGGAATTTGGTGGCTGGGAAAAGTATACAAGGGGTATTGGACAAAAACTTTTGGCAAAGGTAAGTCAAAATTTGTGTAGTTTTAGGTAAAAAAAAAGTATTAGAAGTTTATCAGGAATGTCTGTAACAAATTAAAAAAGGGTAGATTGTTTCCCATCATAATAATATTTATGATTTATAGGTGGGGGCTACAAGCTGATTCTTATGTTTATGTTTGGTTGAAGATTCCCACATTGCTCGTAGTTGTAATGATCTCTTGGTGAGAAAAAGGCATATTATATATAATCAAGAGAGGAAACAAAGATAATGGTGAAGTCTTACATTATTAATTTTATAGAAAAGTGATGATGTGGATGCAACTTAATATAAAGTTGTATTCTTTTAATTGTGTTTGGTTCTAACAACTTGTGTGAAGTCTTTTTTTCAAAGTTATCAATATGTACATCAGAGATTTTTCTTGCCTTCAGATGGGTCACAAACCTGGAGAGGGCCTTGGCAAGTCCGGCCAAGGAATCACAACACCTGTTGAGGCTGTCCTCAGGAAGGGTCGTGGAGCAGTGGGCATTCATGGAAGTGAAAGATCAGAGAGGTCTCTCAAAGACTACCCAGTGAAAGATGAGGAGGAAGAGGAGGAAAAAGAATTCCAGAAGCAGCTCTCTCAGTGGAAAAAGCAACCTGTAAATGTGACTTACAGCAGCACCTCTAAGAATTCATTTTAAAGAAAAAGTATCTATAATCAACAAATTATCCAGGTTCACAGTTATGATTTTTTGGTATTATATTCAAATAGAGTAGCTTTTAAACACTTGTCAGAACTAGGATTTATTAATGGACACGAGTTTTGCTGTCACCCCTGTGAGTGACAGTTTTTTTCTTACAGTCCAAGTTACAACATTCATAGGTGCAAGGTTCTTGGTGTATACCGACTTTCTAGATTTGTGTATTTTCTTGGTCTGCTCTGGATATAAGCAATTTTAGCCTTGTATGAGCCTGTGAATCGCATGGCATTATCATGTCCTAAAAAAAAACCCATGTGTATAGAACACTTTTCCAAAAATTTAGTTAATTCTACTTTTTTTTGCAATCTCTCGCATATCCTGTCGAATAATTATGTATTCTGGGATACATTTTTTGTGATAAAGTTGAAAGATAGAGCTTTCAGCATTCTAACACTTCTGGAAAGTCTGATTTGATTTGAACTAGATCCTTGTCAAGAATTAAAATCTAGTTGAAGATATAGCCCTACATTTTCAGTGGCATAATCTACCATGGGACCAATTAAAATTCTGTCTGTGCTTAGAAGTTTCTCCTAGGATATCCTGATAAAATAGATTGTTTATGAAATTGAAGTTATTTAGGCACCAATTTGATCGGTACATACCAATTTTCGTCGTCAATCCCGATTTCCCCATTTTCCACAGAAATGTACCAATTTTTTAAACTGAATATATTCAGCTGCGCAATCGCAGATATTTTTCTTTTCAATATCTGCATGTATTTGTCGCTCATCAAGAGATCTAAGACTAACCCGTTTCCACGGCGACAGAAAGCTCATGACCCGCACGTATTACATTGCAGCTGAGTCCGTCTGGACTACGTATTTTGTCATAAGCCAAGGGTCATGCGCTCTTTGTGGCAGGCTATTCTCTTATATCTTAGTTTCTGAGATGTTCGGGAGGGTACTGATAATACACCTCCTGGAGGTGCCAACTCATACGCTTTGTTATTTTCGTTAACTTTTTTTAAACCAAATACGCCGATATGTTTTCTTATGGGCAAACCATGCTGTTTTTTGCAAAAAAGGTATATGTATTTGACGTACGGCTACGATTTTCCTCTCGATCATGCAATCAAAACCAGAGAAGAATAAAGAAAGTTTTCGTGCGTAGACAAAGGAAAATTTATGACCGATTTATTTATATTACTGATAGGCGATATTCTTCTTTTTTTTTAATACTCGTTATGTAGTGCTATCGAGATTGGGTTAGTCAAAAACTTCAGCGATACCGATCAGTCTCAACCATAGATGTATTAATAGCACTAGATGGCTTACAAAAAATGGCGGCCCTTCTTCGCGGCATATCAGCGCGCTAGCTTGCTGTGTCTGTGGGTCGGAGAGGGTGGGCGGTAAGAAAAGGGGGGCAGGAACTAACGATTCTTAGTCCAGCGCAATAGATAAATAATAGCACAATAATGACACCGGTGCTCTCTGGAGAGTTATTGATTGTTAAACGGCGATTTTTGTATAAGCTGTGATTTATTACAATCATAGATGCGCTCATCATGTAACATTGTTTTCTAACAATATAGACATAGGCCCGCTAGCCCTAGACTAGCGCATCACGCCTTAGCGCATTACAGACGTGATGCGCTGCTTTTAGCCCCCTTTTTTCTCTCCGCAGTAACGTTCAAGTTCCGCCGGTTTCAACACCATTCTGCTTATCTCTATTTTTAACACCATTCTGCTTATCTCTATTTTTAACACCATTCTGCTTATCTCTCCATTATTGTTGTTATTGTTGTTATTATTATCATTATTATTATTATTATTATTACCATTATTATTATTATCATTCTGTGAGCAACTTGCGCTAAAACATACGGTACGCAGTCAGTAGCACCAGGTGGAAAGTACCATAGAAGAAAAAAACGCAAAAATTACATAAGGTGAAAAGGAAGAAGAAAAGGAAGGAAATGATAGAGAATATTATATACATTTATTTATCTTTACGGGTAACAAGGACAGCATAAATCCGCGATGGTGTATTACAATAATTTTTGTATTTTAATCCAGTTGTAATTGATGAAGGGAGAGTATCTGTTTGTCGAGTTTGTGTCTTAGAGAGCCTTTGTTCGATTATCATTGACTGCTAAATACATCAATAATATAAAAAAATTAAATTTACCCGCTGCGATCGACTGCCTGGTCTAGCTGTAACAACAATGTTATGAAGTTGCCTCTCACATACATAGATATGCTCATCATGTAACATTGTTTTGTAACATTATAGGCATAGGCCCACTAGGCCTATCCTAGCGCATCATGCCTTAGCGCATTGATTGATTTCTATTAATAGAAATCTGTGTGCGCTTCTTCCTGCTCCCACTTGCCTCTCCCCACTAACATTCAAGTTCCGCCACGCTGTGAGGTCACCAAGTGATCTACTGTTATTTATATATCTATGGTGTCAACTCGTTGTTTTCTCTTGTGTTCATTCCTCCGAATCATACCGATCTCTCTCTCTCTTGACTTTCATTTCCAGTCATTGACACTGGCAGTCATTTCCAAGCAAGTACTTACTTTACTTTTCTTTTCCAATCCAGCAGCCACTTGAGCCTGTGCCCTTCGACTTGATGACATGATGAAGAATTTGTATGTCCTTTCTAGTTGGTCTTTTCCGCAGTATCATGTGTTTTTCAAAGTAGGATTAGGTGGAAGAAGTTTTGTGCGGAGGTCGTGTAGATTAGGACATTTGAATAAGCTACTAAGATGTGCGACTGGTTCGTTTGTTTGGGGGAAGTGGGAGCAGAACAATTCTTATTGAGGTTGCAAAACATGTGAAACATGCGCCCGTAAGACCAGCATTTGAGATGGAATTCTGAATCAAAACTAGATCAAATCTAGATAAATATTCTACCAGGGCACCGAACGTGCGTTTTTAGATAATCGATCACAAGGGAGATCCTAATCGGCGACTGGATTACAAAGCGTGATTACCGGGACATGGCCAATCACATTATACAAAAGACTGAGTCCATACGCACTAAAGACATCATAATTTATAATAGTGTTTCTGACCAAATTTCGCTATTCACATTATAAATTATCGTGTTTCTTTACAAACAGATGACAAAAACTCTCTAACCTTTCTCCTCACTTTTGGACCCCTCCCTCCCCGCCCTCACTCTAATATATATATCTTCTGCTTCCTCATCTGCTTGAAATCGAAGTGTTTCAGAAAAGGAGTGTTCAATATACGTTCTATTATTTTATTTGCTATTCTTTACACAGAGCCATTATTTTATCAAAATGGATTTTTTAGAAAAAATGTAGTTAATCAATGTTGATATATAATTGGTAAGACCTCAACTGCTAATCTAAAATATTTGTTAAAATGTGTATAAAAACTTTATTTAAGGATTTGAAGAGCCCTTCTTAAAATGCTATTTACGGGGAACAAATTTTGACAGAATCATTTCTTTATCTGAAAATTGATTTCAGCAATACATTATTATTCTTTTAACTTTTATTTTACTTCTCCCACAATGATTATTATACTTTTAACTTTTATTTTATTTTTAGGAGAAGAAACAGAAACCAAAGTATGTGTACAAGACTGCACAAGAAGTATTAGAGACAGGAGGCAAGAGACGCAAGCCTGTTGTTGACACTGGTCCAAAAGTAAAAGTTATCGATATGACTGGAAAAGAGCAAAGAGTTTTATCAGGTACATTGCAATTCTTGAGTGACTTACTTAAGCTTTGTCTTTTTGTTTTGAACATAGCATGGAGTATATTTATCTTGATAGCCAAGCTGTTATCTTATATAGTCAGGACACAAAATTGGGAAAGATGCTTGCAAAGTAAAATAGGGAAATATTGTCCACGCAAATCGTACATCTCTTACATTCTACGATAAATCAAAACACATGTGCTTACATGGGAACTAAGAAGTGGTTATTTGTTTGCTTATGTAAGTGATAATGCTAGGGAAAGTGTCACAAGGTCTACCTGCAAGCTGCAGGTTCCACTAGTTCATTTTATTCAATTTGGATATCTATGGAGCTAATTTGTTTGTTCTTATAGGGAATCTAGAAATTGTGATATGTCATGGGTACTACAAAGATCAAGTGTAGTTTTTGTTTGTCTTGCAAAGTTATTGAAGAGTTTCCAAAAGGGTTGCTCTAATTTGGATTCCTCTTTTTCTTTATATCTCAAGAAAAAAGAATGTCACAAAAACTTTATTCTCAAACTTCCTACCAATTCAGGTTACCATGCAATAGGAAAAAGTCATGACAGACCTGATGATGAAGAGGATTTGGTCCAGGAAAATACAGAGCAGCTTAAAGCTAGAAGCACAGAGGTGGTATTTAACATGCCAGAACTTCTCCACAACCTAAACCTTCTGGTAGACATGGCTGAAGATGACATAGTTCACAATGATAGGAGATTACGCCATGACAAAGATAGACTTGTCAACCTTCAGTATGAAAACGAGCGCTTGGGCTCTGTGGTAGAGCAGGAGTCCAAACAGCTTGACAGGCTCCAGACAGTAGTGGACTTGGTTGTGAGGTTAGATATGCCTGAATTGTTTGTTTTTATGTGTTGAAGTTTTCTCACTCCCATACACCAATACCAAATCTATAGAAAGCAAATCTCTTTATTAATAATGAATGTCATCAAAGGAGGCTGTAACTTGTAAGCAGCGAAACAAAAACGAAAAACCCCATTAAAATGAACCAATGTATGAGTTAGTAAAATGAAAGACATTGATAATATATTTATAACAAATATTTAAACGAAAAAAATATCCTCTCTTTTCGTTGTCTTCTTATTTCACACTTCACTTAACCTTGATGAGAGAGAAAGTGCTTGGTTTGGCTAATGTGCAGCGCAAATTTAAAGCTTGTTTTAGATGAGATTATTACTAAAGTATTAGAAGAAAACAAATCAGACAAACTATAATTTGAGACTATTTAAAGGAAATCATATAACTGTCTGAAAATCAATGCACTACAGTTTATCCACTGGCTTTTCATCTAGTTGTGAAGAGCGACTGAAACCAGAAAGCAGGGATCCACTCACTCTCGACTCGTGTGCCGAAATATTCAAGATGCTACAAACAGAGTACTATGAAGAGTACAAGATGTATGACTTACCCGCGCTTGGTGCTGCACTAATCTTTCCTCTTGTAGGTTGACATTTTGTATTTTTTACATTTTGAGCCTTTACATTTTATGATACCATACTTTTCTAAATCCTATTGGTTTATTGTAAATATATGTAGATAGTTGTGTTTACTTTCCTGTGAATAAATTTGCCTTCTCTGTGTGAATGAAGTTAAAATACATGTGCCACTATATTTCTCTCGTATTGCTTATATGTTTATTTTTCTTCAGGAGAAAAAACTTCGAAGTTGGTCTGATATCTCATATGAAAAGGTGCAAAGTGTAAATTTAGTTTGTTCACCTGCTTTTTTCCCCCTACATTTTGCATTAGTAATACAAAATAATACACATAACAAGATTTTAGAAGTTGAACCATATTCTTTGATCTTCAATCTCACTACAAATATTTCCACTGAATTTTTTTAATATTTGCAGATGAGAACTTTTTTCACTGGTTGGTTACCTTTGCGCGACACAAAATTTGGACTCCATACAGTGCTGGAGTGGAAAGAGCTTTTAGGAGGAGATGAAGGATCAACTACATCTTCTTCTAGAGGAGGAGGCATGGATGTTTATCAACGTCTTATCTGGGATGTATGGCTTCCCCCAGTTAGGGCTACTATTTTGTAAGCAAAGATTATCACTAAAAATGGACAGAAACGCTATGTATAATTTTTGTACGAATCTTTCTCCCCCGGGGCTCTCTCTCCCCCCTTTCCCTCTCTCTCTCTCTCTCTCTCTCTCTCTCTCTCTCTCTCTCTCTCTCTCTCTCTCTCTCTCTCTCTCTCTCTCTCTCTCTCTCTCTCTCTCTCTCTCTCTCTCTCTCTCTCTCTCTCTCTCTCTCTCTCTCTCTCTCTCTCTCTCTCTCTCTCTCTCTCTCTCTCACACACACACACACAAAAACACACATTCATTGTACAATGTTACAAGCAAAGTAGAAAACCTCATCAAAACATTGTAATACTGAAAGGCAAATTCATTTTTGATGCTCCTGCAATTTTTTCCGTGACCCAGAAAGTGGAGTGTGCGGGACACAGACCCCATGACGTCGTTGCTTGAGTCGTGGCGGCCGGCGCTCCCCCCCTGGGTGCTGGAGAACATACTGGACCAGCTGGTGCTGCCCAGACTGCTGCAGGAGGTGGAGAACTGGAACCCTCTCACGGACACCACTCCAATACACTGTTGGCTGCATCCCTGGTTGCCTCTTATGGGTGTGTTGTAGTTTTTTTGGTTTTCTCCTTTGGATGGGTTGATCTGAAATTTTCTGTACTTGTAGGAATGACATTCTGAAGGCATATAGCCACGAGTCCAAGTACATTGCAGGATTAAAAGTTTAGATCAATACCAATTCTATGACAAACAGTGCCGCTTACTCTAAAACAGTATACCCCTGCCGGTATCATGTCCTCATTTACACCAAGGGATGTGGATGCGAAAGCTGAATTGTTACTTTGAATGTTATTTAGAAAATTTCTAGATTCTGCAGTATCCCCCAATAACAGCTGGTGTAAAGATTCCGGTAAAGTTTGCAAGGGTGGTAAATTTACTCGACCATTGGCACAGCATAGTGAGGATGTCTCTGTGGGCTATAATTTTGCGCACAATATTGGCATGTCTTTGTCATTTGTCCCATATTGTGGGCAACAATATTGATATTGCCATTGTTTGGGCCAGTTGGTGGTAGAAGCTGCCTGACTGATGTGAGGTGGAGATGGTAGTGGTGATGTAGATCTTATTCGTATGGATCTATCTGCTTCTTTTGGTGGTGTATCAGGTCTAAAGCTAGGTCTACGTTGTAAAGATCTAGATCTATGTCTGTTTTCACTTTGTCATAGATCTAGATCTAGATTTCGACCAGTATCAGTAGGCCTAGTTATAGACGATTGATCAAGTGATGTTTGTGATTGTGTGGCTGAGGGGCTTTTGATTTGTTTTGAGTGTTGCTGCTAAGTATCTGGATCGTCTTAAACGTCTCTTTTTATCACCTGCCATCGTAATAGTTCTAGATCTTCCACAATTAAATTTTGGCTCATGATACAGTTGAGTCGTGCTTCTTGGTCAAATAATTCAATTCTAGATTATTCGTGAGTCAGTTGTCTTTGTTTTTAAGTGACTGGATAAGTCTGCAACCCTTCTTACATTGAATTTTTATATAATAATAATAAAGGTTTAAATAAATGGCTCTAGGGCCATTGGTGATCACTTGTTAGGTTCCTTTACATCACTGCTGTGTCGCTGGGCCTATTTCTAGTTTCCCCATCTCTATGTCTAAACCAACATATTGTTTACATCATTTCTGTCTGAAAAAATATTCTCAGAAAATTAAGTTGCATCACATGTCAACCACAGTGAATGCACAAAGATGGAAATGTTTAAGATAAGTTAGAACACTCCCTTAAGATAGAGGGGGATGAGTTGGTGAGGCCCATAATGTATAGCATATACCAGTGGGTTCTGGTTCTGCACCTGAAAGGGGGCTCACTTCCTCCTGATTCTGGTTATACCGCCAGATCCTCGGTCGCGCCTGTGTGGATCTCTGTGAAAAACAGTATAGACCATGTGAAGGTGACCAACCTTTTCTGAAGAGGTTTCCTCTAAGAGCAGGACCACAGGAACATTTGAGTAGTGAGAGGCCATATGCAAGTACATACACCTAAATTGTCATAGAAGAGGCGGCAACAAGTGTCGTCCATGGCAATTACCACCCCCTGGCAAGAGTGGCAACAACAAGCAAACCAAAGAAAAACATAATTTGCTTGTCTAAAATAATATGTTATGCTTCACTACCATCTGCTTTCCTGACAAAAAACACAATATAACCGTTAGAGTGCTGCCGTGCCATAAAAACAGTCTAAAATAAGGATATTTTTTCTTCTTCTTTTATTTATGTCATATTTAATTTTTTAAAATCTTGTTAACATGCAAACTAAAATAACAATTGAATCATTTTTATTTCAAGATTTTTCTCATTTTCGTTTTCATATATCAGGTGACAAGCTTGAACCATTGTATGCTCCTATACGCCACAAGATTGCAAACGCCTTGACAAGTTGGCATCCATCTGATGCTTCAGCCAAGATAATCCTGGAACCTTGGCATGGTGTGTTCCGCCCTGGTCACATGAGCGCCTTCCTTGTGAAGAACATCTTGCCCAAGCTAGAGCTGGAAATGAGAGGCCTCGCCATAAACCCACATCAGCAGTTTCTTGGTAGGTATATTTTAATGTGACATAATGTGGTTTAATTTTATTTTTTATTTGAGTTTCATATAAATAAGATTTTGAGTCTTTATATAGTTTTGACGTTTTTACAGCTTTCTTGTTTTAACAATATGAATTTAAAGATATGTCTAAGGTATGAACTTACACCATATTATCTACACAAGATATGTTGGTGAAATTATTAAAGCATCTTCACATGTACCTATGCCATAGATTTCATACCTTTCATAAGCTACATGTGGGAAAGTAAGAAAACAAAATATGTGTATTAATTTTTTTAAATAAAGTGATAAGGAACATCAATGACTCTCACCTTTTTATAGTTTCCACCATTTTCTGATTGAGCATGTAATATAATAATACATGGAATGTTATTTTGGTGCTAGGGTTGTAAGTCATGATAGCCAGTCAGTTTAATTTTACTTGGCAATATTCTCTAGGTTATCAAGTTTCATGTTCTAGAAAGACATTAACAAATACATGAAATTTGCTAAATCCTTAAAATTGAGCAATAATGAGTACTTCATTTTCAATCACACAAATGACAATACATTTTCCACCCTACTTTCCCTTCAATAATTATCAAGACCCGTGGCGATGGGTTATGTCATGGAAGGACATGATGCCAGTGCAGCCCATGGTTGCTATGCTAGAGGCCTCCTTCTTTCCAAAGTGGCATCAAGTCTTGGTGGCCTGGCTCAGCAACATGCCCAACTATCAGGACATCACCAAATGGTACCTTGGTTGGAAGGCGCAGTTTCCAGAAATCTTGCTAGGTCACCCATCCGTGAAAGGTTTGATGCCCTTTGAAACCTACTTTTAAGATTTATTCGACAATAGGTCTGAACTAGTTCATTTTTAAAATGTTCTCAAATGAAGAAGATAGGTTTATTCATAATGTGAATTGCAAACTTTAAACTAAAGAAATCTTCAAAAAATAAAATTTAATTCTACAAATCTTTATCTTTTGACATTATTTTTAGTCTGCCCACCATGAGCTATCTTCTTACCCCTCTTTCACACTTAGACAATCCAATCACATATTATTTCTTTTTAACCCCCCCCCCCCCTTCCCCCATAAATTACACCAACTCTGCCTGACATCTTATATTATACCAATTGTTTCCACAGATCAGTTTAACAAAGCCCTGGAGACAATGAACAGGGCTGTATCTGGGACCTTTGTGCCTGGTGTCAAAGAAAATATTGCATATTTTACTCATGCAGAGAGAAGGATAATGGATGCAAAAGCTCCCCCTCCAGATGTGAAAAGGGATACAGGGGTAAATTTGCATTACTTTTAGATCAAATTAAAGTGAAATAAAGTAACATTTCATAAAAATGTGGTTTTCAGAAATACATAACAATTTTTGGATAGTTTGAAATGTGTTATTTAAAAAAAAATATTAAGCCCAAAATGAGTAGTTGCAGGTGAGTTTTTGTGTTTTCTCCATATGCAGTGAGAAATTCAATACAATAACATACAGTCCAGTTCATATATAATAGCTAGTGCTGTAAACGCACTTACGGATGTAACGGCACTTCTCCAGCCCCCCTTTTTCGCATGTTAAAACAGTAAAAATCCACTGGTTTAATGGCAGAAACTTATGATAATATTAAATATTAGAACACAAGAGTTGTGTCCCACTTTTCCATGTTTTACCCTCAAAGTAAATTAATGTGTACATGTACATTGATTAGAAATAATTGTTTTTAATGTGCTGTTTTGTAACGGCACTTTGGTAAGACATCACTTTAAAAACAGTCCTGTTTCTGCCGTCATATCAGAGTTTGACTGTAGTTGCACTAAAGCTTTTTTTTTTTTAATTACGAACAATGTAGGAAAAAAGAGAATACCTTTATGCTTGAGCTGATCTAAAACAAATATTTTAAAGCTTCATAACATTGTAAAATGTTTCCCTCAACACTTTACCTAAATTGTATCATTTCAGTCTCCAAGTCTCGTCAGGGGTGTGACAAATGTACCCACAACCTTCAAGGATCTTGTGGAGCGAAGGGTAAAATATAGCGTAGTTATTTTTTTTTCCCTCTGAATTTTAGCTCTATAAAAGCTACATTTTTCATTTGTGAACTAAAATGCTGTTTGAATTTTAGACCCTCCTGTATTTCCAGGTGGTGCTGCAACCTCAAAGTGGACAATACTTGTCAACATTTATGAATCCTGTAAACTTACTTCTCATATTGACTTATTTCCAAACAGTTGACCCTTGAATTTTACATCTACCACACTTTAGATGTTTAAGGAGGTTCACATAATCTACCTTTGTAATAGCTGTAAAATCTAAATCATTTAAATCTTCTATCCAAAAAGGGCTTTAAGTGAGTATTTGGAAGAAAATTTGCACAGCTTTCTTTCTATTTCTTTTTTTTTTAAACATGGATCAGTAAATATCTACTGAGTACCCAGTGTCATTATGCAATGAATTTACCAATAGCCAATAGAAGTTATCAATTTTATATTTAATTACTTTTGAAAAATAAGCTTATGATTTTAAGACCTTATCAAATTTACTATTGCATACCATATAAATGCACCGCAGTGTCTCTCTTTTTCAGTAACTCAGATTGACAGCTCTGCTGTAGGACACCTATGGGACATAACTTTAAAATTTGAAGATAGCATTTCCTCCCACAAGATTAGTGATAAAGGATCGTTAAAAAGCAGAAACAAACAAGATAGTGAAATCAACCAACTTCTCAGCACAATAGAAATATGTAGTTTTATTTACTTATAGCTAGAAATAATGAAAAAAATATTGGTGATAACATTGCAACACTCATAGCATCAGTAAACCAGATGAAAAGTACTGCCACACACCACCCAGTCATCCGTACCAGACCTAGACTGACCATCAGAGGGCTTCAAAGGGCAGCATGAGTTCAAACATGCATGCATGACAATGACGCTAGAAAGGAAATCTGAAGAAATGTTCCATGGTATTGGGAATGCTTGGTATTGAGAACCATTGTAAATTATCCAGCATGTTATAATTTATGAAAGATGTCATCAGTGTAATTCAATAATTTGCTTTTCATCATGAGCTTGAACTTCATAGTAAAGGCATATAAATATGATTTGAGATAAATTGTCCATCATTTTAATCTTGCCTTTTATTTTTAATCACACAACAGGCAGAGCAAGAGGATCTTCTTTACATCCCCCTGTCAGGCAAGAGCCAAGAGGGAAAGCAGGTGTACCGCTTTGGCAAGGCTACCATTTACTTTGACCACAATGTCGTCTTCTCCCAGGAACCAGGCACTGGGCGATGGCTGCCTACCCCCCTAAATGCTCTAGTAGAGTCTGCCAAATAGGAATCCCACTAGCTTCTATGTGCAATTCATGTTTGCTGTTTCATGCTTCCATTCTTATAAGAAATATGTAAGTTTGATATTGAGAATCTTTATGAAACAATAGCATTAACACAGTGATGCCAATTTTCTGTAACTTTACGCAATTCCATAAAAAAAAAAAAAAATCGTCCGTCAAAGTTCAGTAAAAAAAAATCACCGGTCCGAGTTCCACCACGGTCATTCAAAGTTCTCTGTCCGTCTTCATGCAGCGGTGGAAAGAATTTAACGGAAAAAGTTAGAACATTGCTGAGTATGCGTTATTCACTAACAAAGTAACAACATCCGGACGTTTGAGTTCGGAATATCAGATTTATATGAAAACTAATCTAGATCAAAGACTTCAGTTGAATTTATTATGTATGATTCATAGTGCCTCTGCATATACGTGGACTAGGTCTAAACTAGGGCAATAGGAGGAGTATCTGGATCGAAGGACTTTCACAAGTTATTGATTAGAAATAGAATCCAGATATAAAGTTGGTCTGTGATGGAATATTTGATAGTATTGGTCCACTGGACATTGAAGAAATTGATAAAGGAGTGAAAATTGGCATTGGTTAGACAAGAAAGACGCAAGTAACAATTTCTTATCGGATTATTACTGTAAGTTAAAAGAAGCTGGATGTGGCTCACTGCACCACATGTAAAACTAGAGTCAACTATGGCCCCAACGGAAAAAAAAGGTCCTGCATAGCCATGATAAGAAGAAATATATCAGTGCTCTTAAAGCCTTGAAAATCTGCTAACCACCCTCATTTTGCTTTAGCTTCGCCATACAATGTATAAATTTGATTAAGAAGTACATCGTTCTTATTTTGCTTTAATATACTGAAATTAATTTGGGGTGTGTTTTGAGATTCTTATTCCGGAAAGCCGCAATACCGATTTGTGAAAAAGTTCATGGAAAAAAAATGATC
Source organism: Elysia chlorotica (assembly GCA_003991915.1). NCBI lineage: Eukaryota > Metazoa > Mollusca > Gastropoda > Plakobranchidae > Elysia > Elysia chlorotica. The sequence goes on along the minus strand of RQTK01001358.1, from coordinate 51,770 downwards.
CCGTTGGCATAACTGATAAACATTGAGAACAAAATACAATGCCTTTTTAAGGTCAGATCTATTAAAAAATTTAAATACTTTTTACACTATTAGCTTGACAAACTGTTTAAATGTAACTTTGAGGATATTACTTTTTTTTAACCATGATTGATTTGTCAATAAATGACATGGACAAAATACTGAGTTTTTTGTTTTTAATTTTAAAAATGATACGACAGTGGCAGGACCTGCTTACCTAGTTAAAGGAGCATAGTCTTGTTTAGATAGGCGTTTCCATTTTTTGAGCAAAGCAAATCCTATAAGCTCATGTCAAATTAAGACTTGCTGTCTTAGTAAGAAAGCCTGCCCAAATGCAAAGCACCTCAGACTCCACCAAAACTTGTTTATTTTCAGAAGCTTTTGGATGCAAGGTTCTCTGAAGCAATTTATGGCTCAGTGGTGCCAATACAGTACATTGTAACTTTTTCTAACATAACATGATGTTGAGCCAATGAAGCCCCCCACTTTCCATTTGCTTCTTTTTTTTCCAACCACATACATCCCATTTTAAACTAGCCGCTTTGTCTCATTGATTTTTCTTTAGCAATAAGTATGCACTTTTGTAGGTTTGCCAACACTCTTGTTCAGTGGATCCGAGAGTGGGTATGAGATAGGGGATTTTTTATCTGTTCATTGAACTTAAGGTGTTCTTCAAATCCGAGTTTGTTGTATTCGGGCTGTATTGTAATATTATTAGTGAAAAGGAAAAAAAAACACAATAGCAGGAAGGCTTATTTTATAACTGCTGCTCTAAGCGACTAGAAAATTTCTGCGCGTCTTAGTTTTTCCCACAAGGTGTTAAAAAAATCTGTAACTTTCCACCAAAAGATCGTCGAACAGCTTTCTCACCTTCTCCCAGAAATGCTGTATTTCACCAACAAATATTAAGCTACGATATCCATTTTTCAGTAAATGGTGGCCCAACGCGCTAACCGTTGCATCAGGCCCTATCTGTTCATCAAGGTATAAGTATAATATAACATTTATAAGATAATTTTGTTGTTGGCTGAAACCTTTCTTTCCCGCTTCATAAATTAGGGGTATTATAGAGAATAATACGCACCTATCATTCCCAGTACAAGGGCATACACTGCTTATAGTAAGGGGAGAGGATTAGGTCCAGCTGTTGCCATCTAGAAAAACTTAAAATCCCTGTCTTCAGAATAACTTGGTAACAGGCGCTGTGAGTTAATGCAAGAAAGAGATGGCAGAAAAAAGGTATGTTCCCAGCCCTGTTACTCACCTCTTTCCCTCTGCGGACAACTCCTGAAAGACTTAGGTATCGATAGAAACATTCAACACTCTGAGAACAGTTAAAATCTGTAATAACCAGAGTACTTGTTTTCCTTGATAACTCTGCCCAAGTTCTTTCTTCCCAAATATAAGACTCGAAGAGGGTTGTTTGGAAAAAAAAATTGTGCCCCAATCATTTAAGCATAGTATTACTATTAGCTATATTACTTTTAATTATATGATAGTTTGACATGAGTTGTGTCTTCTTTTTTTTTCCTGTTTAGTGTTATTTGTAAGCTAAGACAAGCTAGCAAATTGTCAGGGAGGGGAGGGAATCTCAGCAATGGTAGGGCTAGGGAGAGGTGAGTGGAAGAGTAGTTACTAGTTAGGGCAGTGGTGGATCTCCACATATTAGCAGTCCTCGGGTATTGGCGCTTTCTCAATTTGTTTATTTTACTCTGATTCAGAGCAGATCTATTCTCAAACTCATTATTAGCGGGGTTAACTGATTTAGGTACCTGGTATTTAAAAAAAAATATATAAAATGAAAATAGAGATTTTCAAACCTCTTGTGAAGTGAACAGTTCTCGTTTTTCAAGATGTAAAAAATGGGGACCACTGTATGTTAATAGCTTTTAAGAGAAAACTGAATACAAATTTCGAACCTTTTTAAAAACAAATTCTTTGATTATAATACCAAGAGCAGTTTAAATTGACATTACGACCAACATTTTTTTGGAGAGACCACCTTTTAGACGTATGATATCTAAACTGTTTCTCTACATTAAGATTTTTTCTTCAAAAAAGTCCAATATTCATCCTATTAAAGTTTTGTAAGCAATTTATCACAGGTTTTCAGACTCGAGCAAACTTTTCACTCATATTTGGTTTATGGCAATTTTTAATCTGGATGAGAATACATAAGTCATAATTATACCACATTTTGCAATGATTGACATCAACATAAAGAACTAGGCAAACACAGATTATGTTTTAACATAAAGCATTATCTCTCTCTCTCTAATCTTTTATGGAACAGTGAGACTCATTAAGTTGAAAGCCATTCTGATATTAAAAGATCAATCAAAATAAATATACTTATGTACAAACGCATACAACACTGAACTCAGGTAATACATCAAGGTTGAATTAGAGGACACTGATGGTGAGGTTTCTAGAGAAACAAATCTATAACTAAGACAAATACATGTAGTGACAAACTTTGAAGTTTTGTTCATTTTTAAACTGAAACCATCCATTTGGACACTCACATCAGCTCTGTGTTACATAACCCAAAAGAATAACACAATATTGAATCAGTTATCATGTACTAGTGAAAAAATTAATCACTTGTGTCCTCTAGGTTTTCCACATGGAAACTCCCACCAAGCCACGGAGTGGGCAGCAGTGGAGGATTAAACCCTAGACTTATCTTGTAGGTCCAGCTTCTTACTGACTGAGCTATCTGGCAACCTAAAACTCATTTTAACTTGAAAAAAATGTACTGTTTGTAAAATAATACACTGAATAGGCTCCGGGCCTACAAAAAAGTACAAAAAGAAAAAGGACTATCAACTGAAATGATCTGTTCAAATTTGTAATACTCCTACTTCTGTCACCGTTACATGCAACTTAGGTTTAGTTAACTAAAAAAAAGTTTTCACTCCATATCTAATTTTGATTGTGACTGTGAAATATAAAAATAAAAAAAAAAATTTAAAAAAAATGAAGTGTAAATTGATATATTAAAAGAAACAAGGCATTCAGCAATAATAATAATAATAATAATAATAATAATAATAATAATAAATGAATAAAAATAATAATTATAATAATATTAATAATAAAAATAATAATAATAAAAAAAATAAAAATAATGATAAAAAATGGTTTGATAGTGAATATCTTTAATACTGCCAGAAATATAATGGGTTATCCAACTAAGCTACAACATAGAAGGAGCATTTAATCAGATAAGTCTCTAGACAAACAACCAATGGAAACAATAGAATGAATGGCTTATTTCCTCATAAAAAGCATGGTTTCATTAGTGACTGTGAAAAGGGTCCATATGTCATGAGATACAACTTTGTAAAAAGGGAATTGACATTCTGGTGGGAATTTTGAGATGGATCAAATTTGTTTCTTTGAGTTACCGGTACCTTGAAGAGTTTCAGATGGATGTCACAAGTTTTGTACAAAAAGTGTGAACAATACTTTTTTTTTATTAGAAAATCTACTTTAAACTGAGACAATAAAATTATTTCACAGTTAAGAGCATGTAGGTAAAAAAAAATGCAAATACTTGTTTGTGCATTTCAAAGTAAATCTTTGGTAAAATGCTTTATATTAAATATTGATAATATAAAGTCTGCATAGAACTAGATTTTCGACCTTTAACCAATAACTACTTTTGGTCATACATGTAATTGGATACATGTATTGGTTCCAAGCTCAAAATCCCATCTGCAGACATAATGGGCCCTTTTCTAGTCATAGTTTTTTTTTCTTCCATATCCATTAAATTCTTTTTAAACATGTTTTACAAATACAATTCATGACTTATTGGCACAGAAACTGCAAGAGAATATAAAAACATAACAAATTACCTTTCCTCTTGCTTCATTCTGTGTAAGTTTATTGATTCTCGAATTTATCGTTTCTTCCAAATTTTTGGTCGCGAAAGTACACACGTGTATACAATAATAGAATTAACTAATGACAATAATAAACTTTAACATAATTATAAGGTGGATATATCGTAGCCTTTCTTTAAACAATTTCTTAGCACTTACACATAGTGTATGTGCTATTAAAGAAATTTAACAGGACTATTTGAAAAACAATGACATTGATCAAAAAACAGTAAAAATTAAATGATCTGCCACAGAAAGGACTAAGAATCTACTATTAAAAAAATGTTTCATTGATTAAAAAGCATTATCCTTATCTTACTCACAAATACATTTATAGGCCAATAAGTTGTAAATTATTCCTGCAGTATAGAAGTGAGTCAACAAAATATTACCTTACTTTAAATAGCTATGAGTATGAGTCTTAGAATTTCAAAACTCTCAAACTAGGCAAAACTTATGGAACCAATTAATGTAAAAATAAATTACATAGGATTACATTCACAGGATTTAATTTTAATTTCTTGTTTCAACTTATCGCAAGAAAAAAAGATAATCCTGTATTCTTTTTTTAGTGTTGTGTACATCACCACCTGGAAGGGATGTACATACAGCAGTAATTAAAATAGTATTTCAATGTCATTCAGTAAAAAACTAATGACTGTTGCTAGTACTAAGGCAGTTGTGGTTTCAGGATTTTGAAAAGGTCTTATGTGTTTCTCTTTCATCTGAAGTTGAACAAAAGAAATAGGGAGATTGCTATATTTAAAGAAATGTTTGTACATGGATGCGATTTCCCCAGAGCAGGAGGTCCGCGGATCTAAGCCCACGATCAGCAAATTTATTTGTAATCCTGTAACTGGTTTTGTCAGTTCTAGTATAATGTGGTCGGCTGAGACAGGAGTCATGGTATCTCCGCCCTGTCTCGTATCTGGCAGCTAAAATTGTCAGACTTCACTCTTGGGGTCCGTCCACATATATCCTAAATAGTGCTGACGTTGGGCGTTAAACCAACTCAAATCCCAATGAAAAACCTTACTTTGAATCAGTCACAGCTGTTTGAGTACAAGGTTTAAAATCACTATTCTAGAATACGAAAAGAAAGAAATGTGTTAGAGATAGTATTGCCAGAACACTAGTGTCACATAAAAATTATGCTCATTTAAAAAGCACCAAGCACGCTGCACTTTACTAATAGCACACTTAACTTAAAAATGTAAAAAAAAAGTCTGGGGCATGAAAAAAAATGAAATATGCTTTAATAGCAAACAATTCAACAACGGTTTTCATAAATCAAAAGCAATTTACAAACAGGAAAAAAAATACAATTTTATTAAAGACTTGTCTTTTGCTTTTGACATGTTTTAAAATACTTCATGAAGTCCTCAAACTTCAACTTAGTTTAGTATACAGGTAAAAACAACAGACAGAGGCACAAAAAATGAATACATGTAATTAATTGCCATGGGGTATCATTCTGTGACATAATGATCCACTTTCAACGACAAAAAGAAGATGGACATTCATTAAACATATAAAGAAAGTTAATCAACAATACTCAATAAGTTCTTCATGTAAATTTGTAATGCTGGGCAAACTCTTCATTTTGGGGTAGTAAAATTGCCCTACTTAATGAGTAGGCATAAAGTGGTGGTTTTAAACAAAATCTTAACACCGCTATAGTTTGACAGATTATTTTCCTTAAACATTTGCACAAGTAGAAATATACAGCATACATATTTGTTTAAAAGTATCACAATGAATAAACTTTTCATCAACATTAAGAAAAATCAGGCATGAAATCAAGTGAGTAATGGGGTATTTTAGTCATACAGGAAATACACTTATCTTGTCTCATAAACAAATGACTGTTTCTCGCACAAAGACACACTGTGAAAATTTACAAACTCCACTTGTAAACGAAAAAATCACAGTAAAAATGATCCACATAGAACACACTAATAAGCTCAGATGCTTAGGAAAAAACAAAGTCAAGAACATGAAAAACAAACCAAAAAAGGAAATGGGAAAATAATTACAAAAACTAGATCTCATCTAGATACACATAACACTACGAGCTACCATCCTGTACTTGCCTTTTGTGTATTCATACATTTAATCTATTATTTAGTCACAAGTTCTTACACTACATATAGGACAAAATGAGGACAATAACCCTGAATAAATTAACGACAAAGTTACCAAAAACATGATTTAGAACTGCAGAACTATCTGAAGTCAATATAACTACAGAATTTTGAATGCAGTATGGACATACATTTGCAGGTTAAGAAACAACAACGATTCATGGTTCACAGTAGTCAATCTCATAAACATTACTAAAGTATTCGTAAGCATGTGTAAATTTAAAATTTCATCTATAGAATTCAAACACATTTTCACATATCTTTTGGGCCAATTTATCTTCTGTTTGTATTTGGTGTTGCAGTCAGTAAAATATTAAAATCTTCACATCAGCCACATATTAAGGCATATTATTTTATCAGAATATACAAAAACGTAGCTGCAAGTATCATATTGATTCAGTCAATTTCATTGAATTGGATTTATGCATCAAGCCTTACATCCTTTCATAGAGTGGTAAGTGGATACACAATGTGCTGCTCTTGTAATTCAATTGAATCCATTTCACAAGGTTAAGGCTTTAAATCTTGCTCAACACTTACATTCAAACAGTACTAGACAACCAAAAGCCAAACATAAGTTTCTAGCCGCAACAACCAGACTTTCCTGAGGTCTGCTGTGTGTCGTCATCTACAACTGTCACCCCGCTTTGCCTGTTATTTCCGGGACGACCTCGGCCAACATTTTCTTCTGCCTTTTCAATCATATCTAAGAGTAAAAATACAAATGACAAAACAAATTTATATTATTATTATTGCATAATGAAATACCAATTTCAGGACACAAGGCCCATAACAAACATCAGTGTATTTGACCTTGAATACATTTCTCCTAACTTATACTTTAGAGCCCTGCTCAGGATGAAAATAAAAAACAGAGTATAGTAAGAGACAATAATACACAGATACAATAATTTTTCAAACACCCTGATTTATAAAACCAACAAAACACAGTGAGTCCGTTTTTTTACTCTCTCCTTAATGAACTGTCAAAAAAAAAAAAAAAAAAAAGATTCGAAACTCACACAAGTAGGAGAAATGCCATAAATTTGTGAATTCCTACAGGACAGCAACAGAGAATTTAACAAAGATCAGGAGTTAGAGTAGATGAGGAAATTGTACGTCTCAACACGGTCGAAAATGTCAAGATCAGCGATTGTGATCCCAAACTCTCTATCTCTGCTCTTAAGTTTCTCAGCTTGTACTGTACAAAACATACTTTCTTTTATATTGTGTCAAAACTGTAGCGATCTGTTTTGTGAAAGTGTTTTTGTCGAGTGTTTAATATATCGAGTTTTCAAGAGTTGTCAATCAACTGCGCATAGAGCTACACTTTTCATCCTCACATTGGTCTTACATTTTTGTCTCTTTCTAGAAAGTCAGTGTTCGTATAAAAATAAACCATACATCATTGGAAAGGGCATGAACTCTTCTTTATTTTTATGTGGGGTTTGACTGGGTGCAAACATCTGATCATAGGAAAAAGTTTGAGAGAAGCGCTTGTGACAGTTTTTTAGGCAAATCAACCGCTTACTGAGTAGCTTTTTTGGAGAGCCCCAGATCAGGAGAAAGCCTATTGTGTGCAATTAGTAAAGACATACAATATGTAAAAATCGATCTGGCGGTGGTGAAGAAGCAACCGTATCAAACTGTGGGCGACACAGAATGGTATAATGTGGCTGAAGAGGGGTCAGTGGAGGGCCGATACTTGACCCGCCGCTTTCAGCCAAGTCTGGATCCTGTCCACTAATAATGATGTTCCAAATCCAATTCATCGCACAATTTGCAGAATTTAATAGGTAAGTAGATTAAAAATTATATTTTATGGCTAGCATGCATATCTTTAAGACGAATCTAATTATTCAATAACAAAATTGTAAATCATCTGTGGGAGTAAAAATAAGAATTGGAACAGCCGAGTCATTCTGGCATCCATAGAAATTATAACAGTTTCATAGGCCTTGATAATGGGCAAGACATACGCTCGACCATTTTTTAAACAAAATGTATCCCTACATATGATAATTTCTATAGCCTAATCATGTAAAGGATTCTATATATCATAACTTATCTTAGAAAACATATACATGTAACAACTTTTATATTTTTATCATTAAAGCACAAGAAATTATAGGTCTACCCGAGAACTACTTGATCTCTAGACCTAAGTCTGTTTTGCAACTGTTTTATTCAGTAATTAACAAATCTTTACATCATGTTGATAAGATGGCCAAGTGAACTGTAGTTCATTGGTATTCCTGATGATCAAAGTTTCTGGGATGAACTGTTAAGTTTTGAGAACAGGATAATATCAATAATGCTCTATAGCAATGCTAAGTCCTAATACCAAATTATACTCGTCTTTATTTCAAGAAGTTTTTTTCTATCCTCAAGGTTCCATAAAGATCCCTGTTCTTTTCTTCGACATAGTATACAATACTTGCAACTATTCAAAGACATAACTGATGCAAGGAAAGGGCAAGCGCCCAGAAATTCCCCAGGCTGGCATAGGAACAATTCTTTTATAAATAGCACTTGTTTATAATATAATGGGACTCATATGGTTTGTTATGCTATTACTGTATAGAGTAGAAAAAAGCTTTAATTTGAAATATAATATGTAATGTTCCTGTAGCTCTATTTCTCGATTTTTTATGATTTTTCTTTCAGATGTAGTGCCCTGCATTTCTATACATCTCTTCAGATTTTGTAAAATAGAACGTCTTTCAATGGGGGGCGACCCAGGGGTAGAACATCAGCTTCCGACGCAAAAGGTCCCGAGTTCGAATCCTGGCGGTTGCGTTCACTACTGGTTGGGTTGGTGTCATTGTGTGATCGGCTGAGACAGAGATTTTTTACTACAAACAAAAACGTAATTGCCGAATAAGTGTATTTTTGTCATTTTTGGAATATTCCTAGTCTCAGCATGAAATATATTTTCCCAAGTACTTAATGCGCCAAACTATCAGAAAAATAAATTTGAAGCGTATGATACAAATCAGTTTGGTTTAGCGACACACCAAACAATGCTTTGTATTGTTTTTTTTTTACGCTACACTGATATTGCAAAACTTAAAATGTTCATAAAATATTTATTTTCCAACTGATTTTCAAAATGTAAAAATCAAAATTCAAGCAGTAAAATTTAATATCATTTAACACATCTTTCTTCACCTAGTTAGAGGTTAATCCCTAATTTTTAAATTATAAATTAGGACCAAAAAAAAAAAAGATTATCTAAGGTGACAAACTCACTCTTGCTTAAATTCAAAAACAATTCTTCAATCCCTCTGCCCATCTTAGCTGATGTATGAAAGTGCTTTGCACCAACAGAAGCTGCATACCTGTAGTAAAAAGAAAAAACGATTTGAAGAAGTTTTAATACCCTTGAAAAATATAAACTACTTCACAAACAAGATCGTGTAAAACAATACAATTTCAAATTATTCTCAGAGAAATTAAAACTTCTCCTACTGCTAATGTTGGGCAACACTACTTATTCCTTAAGTGGGTATCTTTAGGCTGCAGTTGGCACAATGGTTAGGGCTTTGTGCCACCACTGTGAAGCCGCTGGGTTCAATCCTCGGCATGGAATGAATCCAGTTTACTTTTTTTTCTAGGAAGAGTCTTATTTACGGATCAAAGTACTTTTAACTAGATAAAATTCTATAAAATGAACCTAAATGAAACAAAAAACGATAGAAAGCTAAGACTGTCGAAATTAATCTTAGAATGAGTACTATGGTCCTTCAAATAAAAAAAAAACATTTAAACATATCATAATGCACTTATTGTTTGTTCATTAGGTACCCCCCCCCCCCCCCCCCTTTAAAAAAAAAAAAAAACAAAAAAAAAAACAACCTGGTATCCAAACACAAGTTTGTTACTGAACTTTTAAAAGTAACGCTCAAGGTAAGTGCCATTGATGATCCTAGAGGGTTTACTACCCACCCCTAATATTGTTTACATTTAGACTACCAACAAAGCCACCAAGGAACAATGAGAGAAAAAAAAAAACCTGATTTATCTGATTTTTGTGTGCTCGGACTAAGAGGTCATATAGATCGAATAAACTAAAGTTCTTAGCTACAGCTTGCCTTTCAAATAATCCTGCTTTCACTGACCAATCTGAATAAAGTAAAACCTCACTATGACTTCTTACATTTTTTGACCCAAGCAAATAAACTATGCAAATGCTTTCTTAAGCTCCACAAGCTCATTTTAATAACATACCTAACAACTGGGTCTATAGTTATGATCTGCCTGGATTTTTTATGGACTCAGTGACAAAAAGTGTATCAGTTTAATTTGCCATAAATTCAGTATTCAAATTTCTCAAGCTGAATTATATTTTAAAAGAACACAATAAGCTACTGACGATTCTGCCTCCTGAACTGTGACATTTCGACTTTTCTCGAGATCAATTTTGTTTCCCACTATACATAAGCAGACATCTGTGCCCAACATTCTTCTCAGTTCCTTCACCCAACTCTTGACCTGTATGTATTCAGAGAAGAAAAAAACAAGAGAAAATAAAAAAAAACCACAGAATTAATTTCACTCACCTTCACTTAAGTTTCATAACATTTAGATTTGTTTAATATTTATGGAATGTATTTTATATATATTGTCGTTCTAATCGTTTGAAAGCCTTCATCACTCATTGCTCAAACTAAAAAGCTACATTTCATGTTTCACTTGTGAATATCTTAAAAAAAACAACAACAAAACGGTTTGTATTTATTTTACAAAATTGACTTCCATCTAAGACATTTTTGTGTGTCCTGTGAACTTTGAAAAAAAATAAAATCTGTACCTTTCATTTTCTATTCGCATTGTACTCATTGCACTTTTTAGGGGCTACTTAAATGACATTTTTTTTTCCTTAAAAAGTGTAGCACACTTCATTATTAACTAACCTGTCATATTTCAACAGAAACTGGTGAGATATGACTAGCAAAATGCATGGTAGTTTAAGTATACAATTGAATGTGTGTGTGTGTGTCTGGCCTCATCAATAAATCAATCGGTATGTATTAAGGCAATTATAATATATATATAATATACTCATTCATGAGTTCCGAAATCCTGTTCGCGTTTATTGCTGAAACCACAAGAAACCACAAGAAATTGCAATTTTTGTGCTTTTCTGCAATTTCTTGTAACTTTATAAAACAAAAAACAGAGTCCATCATTTCACAGATTCATTCATGCATGCATTTCATCTCTCTGCCTCTCAATATCTATTTCCTGATCTGATCCTCTCTATCCCTTCCCAAATTATTCTCTCCCTATCTATTTCCCAATGTCTCTCTCACACTCTATATCTCCATCTTTCTCTCCCTCAATCTCCTTCCCCTTCACACTCTCTCTCTCTCTCTCTCTCTCTCTCTCTCTCTCTCTCTCTCTCTCTCTCTCTCTCTCTCTCTCTCTCTCTCTCTCTCTCTCTCTCTTACATTCTAGCTATTGAGCTACCTTGTCCTGGGTCACATCTGACGTTAAATTTGGCTAACCAAAAGTCTTTTTCTTTTCTTTTTTTCTTACTTATGTTCAAAATAGAATGTACCAAGTTATAAACCATGTAAGCTTTTATGTCAAAGCAATGTTTTAATGCATATTTACAACAAATGATTTATTTAGCTTTTCATATTTTACATGAAGTACATTTAAACACTACAGGTTACATACCTTTTGGAATGAATCTTCATCTGTTATATCATAAACAAGTATTGCACCATTGCTGTCTCTATAATAAATAGGCCCAAGAGCATGAAATCTCTCCTGCCCTGCTGTGTCCTAAGGAGAACATAGAAAAAAAAAACAGTTTGAAAATAAATAGAACGTTTGAAAAGTAATATTTACGTTTTAAAAATAACATTCTTTAAGGAGAGTCCCCAACATGAGCAGCAGGGACATCAAATTGTTGACTGACATCTGAGACTGTGGACTCCACATTCAACCGATACTGACACTAACCTAACCAGCGGGGAACAGATTGTTACACACTGTGTGACTGTTTGATTGTGGTTTTGAACCAGGAACCTCACGGTTGAGGGACCAACACTTTAGGAACACCACTTGCACCAGTTTGCCCCCCTCATAGAATGGAAAACTTGATTTCATTCTTCTAAATTCACGAAAGTAAAGCCAGAAGTCATATTAGCTTCTAAAAGAGAAGGACAATTTAATAAAAGATGTTCAGGAAATCCATTAGCCCAAAGCAACTGAGAAGAAAGCCATATAAACTTTTAGTGTAGCAAATATCTATCCAGTTTACCTAAATATAATCTAAAAGTGCTATAATGAATTATACATCTATATTTCAAAACAAATGTGCACTAGTCAATATTTACTCTTAATTGAATTTAACAGAGGTACTTGAAGAAAAACGCCAGGGTTTACTTACAATTCTAGTTAGACATTTTTTAGTGTAGTACATAACCCCTTTACCTGAGGCATACTTATACTTACCCAGACTGCAAGATTAACCCTTTTCCCACCAATATTGAGCTTTTTGTTTAAAAAGGAAGCCTGAAAAAAAAAAATGAAAATGTAAGATATTGAAGAAAAAAAAGTCTCATAACTATAATCAAGAGACATAAAACCACATACAACTTGTTCTTTGTGTGAGGAGTTTAAACTCTAAAGGATTGCATGTATACGAAAGATAACTGATCATCTAGATAATGTGCATCATTTCATTTTAAAAGCTCTCAAAAGATCTTAGTTATATCCAAACTTTTTTTTTTAATGTTAGAATCATATAAAATATAGAGGGATCAGATTTATTTTAAATTTAAATCGATCTTTAGAAATCTCCACTAACCTTGATAAAATATATAATTTGCTTCTTGCAAATGATGTACAATGAGAAATTATTCTAATCATACAGCACAACAATTAAAAATCACTGTCTATATTCCTACATGTGTACAGATAAACAGAACCATTTATTTGTTCACCGGTACTTCAAACAATCCTCTTATTCAGTTATTGGTACACAAGTTTTCTCTACCAGTACCACACTCAAGATCATTTCACTTGAACAGTGTTTGCTCTCAATGCAGTGCCATAGACATTCATATTGGCTTGAGATTATAAGCAGTTAAAAAAAAAATTGATTCAGCTTAGAAGCTTTACTTTCTTTTTCTTTCTCTTGACTTATTCTTTTTTCATTAGTTTGTTTGAGTGCCAACAAGGCCCTCCTGGGGGTCTACATCTATACTGTTAACTACAGTTTTACACATTAAGTCAATAAACTCTAAGGAAGTTGAATATTTTTTATTGATTAAAAAAATCTTTTATTTTCTCCAAAACTATACATTACCCCCTGTTTGCATGAACTATTTTCTTTCTTTCAACCCGTGATGTCACAACTTATGTCAGAAGCTTTTTTTTTTTTTTTTCATTCAAGAGCATTGTAACTGATGAAGAAAATGCAGACTTTAGTATTAATTTAAGTGTACCTAGTATCAAAAAGGAGAGTAGCAGGATTATCCTACTAAAAGCAGTACCAAGTAACAATACCATTCTCATTCTTCAATCAAAATTAATGATAGAATACTCAGAGTTGTGAGAGTGGTATATTCCATTACTGATTGTCACAAAAGATGATTAAATGGCCAGAAAAGAATAGTCATAATTCAGTCCTGGATCAATCTCGCTACGTTTATTTTTGGGAAACTCTTTACAAGTGGTTTTATTTCCGTTTTTTAGACATTTATCTGTGTAGGCCTTTGAAATCTCTTCCAGAATTTTGTTTCTCTTCTCTTGTCAAATTGCCTTTTTGTTTTATTTCTTTTTACTTTGAAATTTTTGTTGTTCAAAAAACAGTGTTTATTTATTTTTTAAAGTCTCCCCCATCAATAATGGAAATAGAGGGCAAAATACATATGTGGCAATTAGGTAGACAGACAAAACTTTATGTTCATTCTTTTTCTGTAGAGGTAAAACAATGAATAATCCATAATCATATAACATACTTGAAACATAAATGGAGATTTCATTTTTTCGAATATTATATAGTAATGCAGGTGATTGCATTATGTTTTCATGGTCAATTTCATAGAACAGTTATCTGAAGTAGCAAAAGGGTTCAACTACTTTTGATCAATTCACTTCCAGAGACTTCTGTACGTAGCTTCCCTTTATTGAAAACATCGACTTATAAATTTCCCCCTTTACAATATTTAACTTTGGATATGCACATTAAATATCATTTACCTTACAGTATTTTACAACCTAAAATAGGTAGATTATACGTGATACTGTTAAATATATGCCTAGATCATCTTTAAGTAACCGTGTACAGACAAAATATTGAATGTGTGTGTGTGTGTCCGGCCTCATCAATAAACCAATCGGTATGTGTTAAGGCAAAATTATAATATACTCATTCATGAGCTAATCTGACTTCTAGGAAATCCTGTCCGGGTTTATTGCTGAAACCACAAGAAATTGCAATTTTTGTGCTTTTCTGCAATTTCTTGCAACTTCATAAAAAAACAAAAAAATCGAGACAACTGAAAATGTATTTTGTGTGGTGAAGTGCCATAATTGGTTTCCACCCCCCTCTCTCCTCTCTCTGTCTGTCTATAGAGCTTTTCTCTTTCTGTCTTGACCTCTTCCCCTCTCCAGATCTTTTTACTGATCGAATCTCTCTCTTTCTGTCTATCCCTCGTTGTCTCTCGATCCCAATTTAGAGTTAGACTCAAAATCTTGATTTAGGCTCTTGGCTTAGGCTCAAGATCAAGATTTACACTAGAACCGTTCTCATTCCCCTCTATTTCTTTGCCTATCTCTTTTAGGATCTATCAGTATCACTCATCTCTTATCCTTGATCTCTTTTGATTGGCCCACCAGATCCAGCCCAAGACTTCAGATTTAAATTTAGATCAAGCCAAGAACAGAGTCCATCATTTCACAGATTCATTCAAGCATGCATTTTGTCTCTCTGCCTCTCAAGATCTATTTCCTGATCTGATCCTCTCTATCCCTTCCCAAATTATTCTCTCCCCATCTCTTTCCCAATGCCTCTGTCACACTCTATATGTCCATCTTTCTCTCCCTCAATCTCCTTCTCAATCACGCTCTCTCTCTCTCTCTCTCTCTCTCTCTCTCTCTCTCTCTCTCACATTCTAGCTATTGAGCTACCTTGTCCTGGGTCACATCTGACGTTAAATTTGGCTAACCAAAAGTCTTTATCTTTTCTTTTTTTTTACTTACTTATGTTCAAAATAGAATGTACCATGTTATAAACCATATAAGCTTTTATGCCAAAGCAATGTTTTAATGCATATTTACAACCAATGATTTATTTAGCTTTTCATATTTTACATGGAGTACATTTAACCAGGTTACATACCTTTTGGAATGAATCTTCATCTGTTATATCATAAACAAGTATTGCACCATTGCTGTCTCTATAATAAATAGGCCCAAGAGCATGAAATCTCTCCTGCCCTGCTGTGTCCTAAGGAGAACATTGAAAAACAAAACAGTTTGAAAATAAATAGAACGTCTGAAAATTAATATTTACGTTTTAAAAATAACATTCTTTAAGGAGAGTCCCCAACATGAGCAGCAGGGACATCAAATTGTTGACTGACATCTGAGACTGTGGACTCCACATTCAACCGATACTGACACTAACCTAACCAGCGGGGAACAGATTGTATATATACTGTGTGACTGTCTGATTGTGGTTTTGAACCAGGAACCTCAAGGTTGAGGGACCAACACTTTAGGTACACCACTTGCACCAGTTTGCCCCCCTCATAGAATGGAAAACTTGATTTCATACTTTTAAAGTCATGAAAGTAAAGCCAGAAGTCATATTAGCTTCTAAAAGAGAAGGACAATTTAATAAAAGATGTTCAGGAAATCCATTAGCCCAAAGCAACTGAGAAGAAAGCCATATAAACTTTTAGTGTAGCAAATATCTATCCAGTTTACCATAATCTAAAAGTGCTATTTATATAATGAAATTATACATTATTTAAACACAAATGTGCACTCTAGTCGATATTTACTCTTAACTGAATTTAACAGAGGTACCTGAAGAAAAACGCCAGGGTTTACTTATAATTGCTAGTTAGACATTTTTTAGTGTAGTACATAACCCCTTTACCTGAGGCATACTTATACTTACCCAGACTGCAAGATTAACCCTTTTCCCACCAATATTGAGCTTTTTGTTTAAAAAGGAAGCCTGAAAAAAAAAAATGAAAATGTAAGATATTGAAGAAAAAAAAGTCTCATAACTATAATCAAGAGACATAAAACCACATACAACTTGTTCTTTGTGTGAGGAGATTAAACTCTAAAGGATTGCATACGTACAAAAGATTTGATCATCTAGTATCATAATGTGCATCATTTCATTTTAAAAGCTCTCAAAAGATCTTAGTTATATCCAAACTTTTTTTTTTTATGTTAGTATCATATAAAATATAGAGGGATCAGATTGATTTCGAATTTAAATCGATCTTTGGAAATCTCTGCTAACCTTGATAATATATAGTGAAGACCAAGTCTCTCTATCTCTAAACATGTAATGTTCAGAGATAGAGAGACTTGGTCTTCACTTAAATCTAGTGCAGGACAAAATTAATTCATAAATTTATATCATACGGTATAGAAATCTAGACCTGTCTAGACAACCATTTTGTAACAGTACTAACTGTAATACTTTAGTGTAACAAGGTATATAGGCCTGTTTCATCTTACTAGAATCTAGACCTAGACAGACTAGATCTAGTCATGATGGTAAGAATCTAGATTCTAGAAATCTCCCGATTTAAGGCCATAGATAGAACAGCGCAGTAGGTTATGACTCATCTTAAGCCTTCTAAAGATCATACAGTTACGAGTAACGAGTCGTTACAAGCTAGATCTAGAAACTAGATCTAGATTAGATAGCAACTTTTTAAATGGTCCCTAGTCGAGCCTGTAGATCTAGACTCTAGTATGAAACAAATAGCAGGCTATTGCATACCTGTAAGGTTGTTATGTGTTTATCATTAAATTTGTTTTCAACATATCTCAGAACGAGAGATGTCTTTCCAACACAACCTTCTCCCAACAATACGACTTTAAAATTGAAGTTACGGCCCCCTCCAGTGGAAGCAGCCATTTTTGTCTTTTCACAGAGAGCACTAAGTTACTTTTCTTATGTTCAACGTTCTCGTGAAACTAGAATTAAGATCTTATCACTACAATGACACGTCTGCAACTGATATTGCAGAATTATGAGGAAAAATTCAAACGGTTCCAATTCAAATAGATAAATTTAATCTTAGATCAATCCATAAATGTAACAAATAAAGTGAAGTGATATTATGATTTGTTGTTAAATCTTGGAGAATAAGGACTTCCTTTTTACCAAGCAGAATAACGTCATAGATCACGAGGAATCGCTTACAGCTCACACAGTCAAAACAAACTAATAATAGAAACGTTTCTGAATGACAGTGAATGAAGCATCACTGAAAGACTGTTTTCTCTTGAAAGAAAAAAGCACAGAGCATAGTCATTTGATATGAAATCCCACAGACAAAAAATAAACAACCACACACTAGGATAGAGGACCTTCAATTCAAACTTCAACTTCATTGTCATACAAGCGACATAAGTGCCAAGAACAAAAATAAGAAAACGAAAGTAAAAAGTAATTTTCAGTAAGCTTAAACCTTCTTAGAACAGATTGATGCAATCATGCGGTCGTTTCATTTGCATTACCGTATGTAATTATACAATCATACATCTTTGGTATATGGCTGTAAGATTACACATAACCTCATAGGATCCAGCCGATTTGGTGACAAAAAACACAAAACTTTTCATGAATACACTATCTACATAATTAAAAACTACATTTTCCCCACATAGTCTTTGTCTAAATTCAGAGTGCTTTGTAGCCCTTGTTGTCTTTTTTTTTTTTATCTATATCGGTATTAATATACACATAGGCTAGTTTTATTGATAGGCATTTGTGATTATATTTTTCGCCTTAAAAATCCAAAACAAAACAAAACAAAAATTTACTTTTGCATCCTGAGAAGAACATAACAACGAACAGCTGTGCCCCAAAATTTTGACGTCAGGCTTGTCTTTAATATTTATAGGTCTACTTATACTTTTTTTTCCAACAATGTGCACAAGCTTATTTTACACCTGTTCGTTTCCCATGTTGACTTTTCTTTTGCAAAATGTATAGAAGATATGGATGGTTTATATGAATCCCCACATTTCTGCCAATTGTATTCTTTGCTATCTCTAACATCAATTAAATTTGTCAGCTGTTAGTGTTATCATAAAAACTGAGAACCACATTGGTCACGTAACTCAGAAAATTTGCAAAATATATTCAAATTTCCAATTCCGCTCTATGGCAGCATAATACATTTTTCGTTAGTATTGCAACACAACAGTTAACATTGAGACAGCTCAGAGCATTTTGAAACTGACACTGATTATTTTGTTCCCTCTGTGATTTCAGACTCATAAAGTCTGCTGTACCCTCATCAAGCCTCTATCCCCTCATTTATTGAAGATCTGCGAAAGACATCTCTGCGTTGGAGAAACAAAAACAAAACAAAACAAAAAACCAACGTTATTAAAACATATTGGACCTACCTATGTTCATAAACCCTGTTAGCTTGAAATGATGAGGAATCAAATATCAAAGCAAAATTTATGCATTCATTTCTCCTTGTGTTTTCTTTCGACCGAGACATTTTGCGTATTCTAGACACTTCTAGGCTTCCTGCGTCTCTCTCTCTCTCTCTCTCTCTCTCTCTCTCTCTCTCTCTCTCTCTCTCTCTCTCTCTCTCTCTCTCTCTCTCTCTCTCTCTCTCTCTTCTCTCTCTCTTGCTCTCTCTCCCTCTCTCTCTCAATGGGCGCCTACTCTTCATGCCTTTTTGTGTTTTTCATCTTCCAGTTTCAAAAATTCAACTGCCTATTTATATTTAAATTTTACGTCATTTTTAAAGTTTCCTTTTTTAGATAGTCATCGTTAAACATACCATTTTATATGCCCACCATTTCTTGCGCTCTGTGTCGAATCTATAACTGAATTCCACGATTTTTACGTATATTTTCTAAATTAAATGAATTTCATAATGTCCTTACCATGAGCAGCTAGTGAGTGACGTTGAGAGAGAAAGAGAGACAGAGAGAGCGAGAGAGAGAGAGAGAGAGAGAGAGAGAGGGAGGGGGGGGGGGTGCGGGGGGAGGGGGGGGGCACATGGCAGTGTTAAGCGGTTCGGAGTCCAAACACAATGGCAAGTAAAAATTTACAGACACCTCTTATCTGCCTGTCTTAGATACCTGCGTCTCCTGGGTTCCTATAGGAAGTCCTATACGGCGACGGGCCCCAAGACTTACGTCTGCCACACACGTTACAGGGCGGGGATACCATGCCTCCTGTCTCAGCCGGTCACATTATACTGACACCGACCCAAACAGTTACAGGGGACGAATATCTGACAAAATAAATCTGCCGATCGTGGGATTAAACCCGCGGACCTCTTGATCTGAAGACCAACGCTCTACCACATGAGCCAGTTCGCCCCCAGTGCCAATTTCGCGGGCATAGTGGTAGAACACACTAGTCTTGGCAAGGCGAATGGGTTTAGAACAGGTGTAGGTTCGATCCCCGTCCATGTCATCATTCTATTAGTCTAAAAACTGTCTTTGTCTATTTGTCATCTAGGTGTGTGGCTGCCCTTTTAATCTAGAGAGAGCATGATCTACAAATAACGCATGCGCAAAGCAGAATATTTCTGGGGTCTCTTTAGCTTCTTTGGCTAGGTAAGTAGGTCCCGTTTGGGATCTCACTAAAGTAAACACTTTCTTTTTTTATACTTTTGGTTCTTAGTGTGTATCCGAGACCATAGTCGATCTAGTTAAAATGATGTCCTCTCTTGTTTAGGATCAGAATTTGTTCACATACCGAGAGATAACTGAACACAACCACTATACATGTGTACTTTCCCCTCTTACCTGGGCTACGGCATCTCTCACTTCTTGGGTACCCGTAGCCACAAGTTGTTGCTTAGATCACTGATGCAGGTAAACGTCTAAACCATAACTCTTTGTATACGTTTTTTTACTTATTGTTTTTTTTTTAAAGCAAACTTCACATCAATCGAATATCATGTTATAGAAAATGTTAGCATTGTAGCTATTTAACATTTTTTCTATCAAATTTACATCAATGTTTTGCTAATGTAGAGTAAACATTATTGTCATAACAATAATCTTTGTCTAATGTCCTTTTCATTTAAAGTAAAGTTTTCCTATTGAATTACAAGCACGTCTCTCTTCTTCTGATGCAGCTGCCTGTCCATGTTTTTATCTGTCCCTGTCTCAGGTTGACTGTCTAACTTTCTGCCCGTCTCTCTTCCTCTACCACTTCTTTTCTTCCAGTTTTTGGCTTGAACTTCATAATGTCCTACTGCCTCGTCTTACATCCTTGCCGTGGGATTTACTTTTCTGTGACAGTCTCCTTTCGTCCTGAATTACAATTCTGTCGTTCCTGTATTTTACTTTAACTTTTTAGCTTTCTGTCATATCCATAGCCCAACCTTATACTTTACACAACAGCACAAACAATGATTAAGCTGTTGTTGTTTTTTTTAAACCAACAAACAGTAGATTGTAATTAATTTTAATAAAGTGACAAACAAAAAGCGTGTGTCATAGATATTAAAATTTTTAATGCTTTTTTTCTTCTATAAAATAACACACATATTACTTTTTTGACAATAAAAAGGATTGGCAGTAGTCAGGCATGGCAAGGGGAGGAACCAGGACGAGAGTGCTGAACAAACAACATCAAACATTATTCAGTGTTTCGTAACTAGCACCTACCAGGAATATCAAAATAATTTATACACATTATATGTATTTACAATCACAAAAGAGTAAACTGTCGCCTATGGTTGGACCAGTGTCAGTAAAATGTGACCGACGGAGAGAGGAGTTCTGGCATCCACGCACCATATCTGTTTGGCGGCACGTTAAATTGATAAACTGTTGGAGGGATTCGTCGCTATATTCGACCCTCCTTTGATTAGTAGAGAGCTTATCTCCTTTATAAAACAATCGAAAAACTCTTACTGATTCAAAACTAATCATTAGTATACTGTGCTTACATTTAACGAATTCCACTTCGATGGAAACGTCCATTTTATCTGAACTTCTGCCAAAACGCAATACCTTGATTTTTATGGCATTAAAATGACAAGTAGGCCTAACCTTGTGTTGAAATTAAACCTATAAACTAAATGATCTATTTAAGGTACGGATCGTTAACTTAAAGGGAAAACAAGGTTAAAACTAATACCTCTTGTACCGTTATTTCAGAGTTCATTCATTGGTATCTTCATTGAAAAAATATATCGTTATCTTTTCGTGTAAACATGTATAGTTTATGTACATTATCTTACAGAGAGAATCAATTTTGCACTACAAAATGTAATGTAATTAAGTAATAAATATAATTAAAAAAAAACCTGGTTTGTTTCACTTAAAGATAATACTGAGTGAAATAATACTGACTTTAACTTAAGAAATCGTAAAGATTTCTCGTCCCCAAATCTGAATCCTTGAAAAATATTCTGGTATAAGGATATTAAAAACGTAAATCAGAAAAGTTAACTGCACACATGAAAATAGAGAACTTGTTTTTAAATAACGTAACAGAGAGGACATAAATTCCAGACTACTGAAGGTCAAGGTCGTTTAAATCATTAACTAAAAATTTTTAAGCTTTGGAACTTTGTGAGATAATAGAGGAATGTATAACATGTATTCACCTCAGTTTGTGTACAATTTGGATAAAAAATAAATTTTGAGAAACAAAGTTTGCCTTTTGTCACTTTTTTTGAAAAACGCCCATTTAGGAGCTCAGCACGACGAAACTGGAGCAGAAAAACTCGTCAATAACTCTCCTTTTGAGATGCGGATGATCAGCGATAAATTCATTGTGTGTTGATAATACAGCCAGTGCATTAAGCCTGCCCTGAGCCAATGCATGGTATTGCGCAAGAATGTTTTCACCCTTTTCAAAGTACATAATCATGTCTCTGCCTCTGACGATGTTACCTGTACTGGTGTTGCACTATCAATTCTAAGTAACTTTCAAATGTCTGAAAATGTATGCACCCGATTTGATTGTTTGATAAATTATATGGAAAAGCTGGAATAATCGTTTATGTCCGGAAAGAGTAAATGTATGTGAGAAGGAACGTTCTCAGTGTAGGCTAAGAACAGTTAAACCTGAAATCCTAGTTGATCTTTGGGGTGGAGTGGGAAGTGTGGGATAGACGCCAGGTCTAGTTTCCTCAGATGCCTGCTTAATAAATTAGAGCTGCTTGATCTTAGTGTTCTAGAGGGTGTGTATGGAGTGAGGAGGTCTGATATGTATGATGGAAAATTACAATTAAGGCTTTTAAAGCAAAGAATGGCTAGTTTGTACTCAATTCTGGGCTTAACTGGGAGCCAATGAAGCTCATTAAGTAAGGGGGTTATATGGTCTCTCTTAGATTTTTTCAAGACAAGCCTGGCAGCACTGTTCTGAATTCGCTGTAGTTTATTTAATTTGTCTGATGGTAGGCCAGCAAGAATGGAGTTACAGTAGTCAAGCCTAGATAGTATAAAGGCTGAAACAAGTTTCTGGGTAGCATGATGGTCAAGGTATGATCTAATCTGGCCAATTTTTCTAAGTTCAAGATATGTCACTTTACAAATGTGATTAATTTGGGCTTCCATGGACAGTTCACTATCTAAATAAACACCCAGATTTTTGGCCTTACACGAAAAATTAACAATTTTGTCACCAAATTAACAATTTCGTCACCAAATTAACAATTTCGTCACCAAATTAACAATTTCGGATAGACAAATATAGACAAACAAATGGATAGACAAAGGGGCAGAGATTTACCTTGTATACTGGGAATGCAAACCAAGTAGCACTTGATTGTTAAAACTGTATTATGCATGAGGCCAATCTGTATACGATCACCCAGAAATCAATATAGAATACAAGTTCTGTAAAATAACTTTTATACTTGCATGAAATTCTCTAGTCACAAATATAAAACATTTGTTTTTACAAAACTATGATGGTGGGATAAAAAAGATCGATCTAACGTTTTTGTCCAGAACATTAAATCATAAATCGCTTGACTGTACTCTTGAAAGATCTATCTGCACACCGTGGCCTTGCAGCAACTGTTGGAACTCTTTCATGTCGGAGCTGTCTGGACTCTCACATGGAAACTCACTTGCGACCTGACTGTGATCGACAAACCTGGACCTTTTTGGAGAGTCAAGTTGCAGTAAACAAGAACTGTTATCTACCACGCTACACGAACTGCTCGTGTTTTTTCTTTGGTTTGGCAGATCCCTTGATCTCTGCGAATTGGATACCAACCCACAAGGATCACCAGGGACTCTTTCGGACGGGTCTAATTTATCTTCTCTTGACGTCAACTGGCAGTTTGTCATGGAAGCGCCACTAGCCGTGGTCGTGAATATTGACTGAGAAAATCGTTCCCCCGGCACACTACCGCCCGTCCTTGGATCGGTGACATAGAGCTCTAGACCCTCAGGCAATCCGTCTTTAATGTTATCTTTATTGTCATTATATTCTACATCATCGTCATCCTCTTCCTCATTGGAAAGCTGGCTGCCGTCGCTGTCCATGCTAGATTGGAACTGGGGAATGATGAGAGAAGAAGAGTCTGTTGTACTGTCGGTGGAAACGTTGCTCCCATCATTGGGCGAGCAGGTTGTCGCGAAGGACTCCACCCAGCAGACCCCCGGGCAAGCCTCTCCAGCGCAGCAAGATTGTAGGGGAATGTAGCCGGCGCTTCTGGATCGCGAGTCACGCGGGAGGTGGGCAGGACTCAGAAACGGCTCCTGCTCATTCTCCACAGCGCGGCCATGAGTGTACAGAGGAACAGAATGCCCGGGACTGGCGGACCTCGGCCGCCTCCCAGACTTGGCTGTCTCGGCTGTCTCTGTATCATCTACACAGCTGGTGTCTGAAGAGCAGGATGGGGTTAGTTCGTCAAACCCATACAGCGTGGGAAAGCGATAAGTCTGTGGGTGGAATTTACAGACGTGGCCGGACATATGAGATGGAGGAACGACCATAGAGTGGTACTTCCTTCCTCGTCTGTGACTGCACTGTTGATTGTAATGACGGAGATGTTGTTGACAACAGCGTTCCCGGCTGTCTGGGATGAAAGATACTTGTGGGGAGTCATCCCTATATGAGGTACACCCATTTATATTTTGATCGCTATTTTTCTTGGGCCGAGTATTGCTTATGCTCGAAGACTCACCCCCTGCCTTTGGGTGATCCGCTAAGGTGAGAAACATGACAGGCTGTTTCTGTATAGTCAAAGCATGTTTCTGGTGATATACAGAGGGGTAGTTAAACACCCGAACTGCCTTCAGCGGCTCGGCCCCAGGCGCCTGCTTTAAACTCGCCGTGCTGGTATCTGTGGGTCGGACCTGGTGGAGACCCTCGTCTACCACGGCGCGTGAGCGTTCCAACTTCTTCCCCTTAGCGACGCAGCGCTTTCTAAGTGTGGGCAGCAGGTACTGCACGAGCTCTTCGCTCGTCTGACATTCGACGCTCTTGGTCTTAGCGCTGGTGGACACACAAGAGGAACTCAGCGACTTGCGGAACTCGCCAAGCTTCCCGAGCTTTCTCTGACTTCTGTCCTCGTCTCCATGCGACACCCGCAGGATCGTGTCCAGATCGACCAGGTGCTCCATGCTGTTGTGCTTCACCTTGTGCTTCTCCCGCTCAGCGGGCGAGCCTGGCCTCATTGGCGGTACCCCAGGGCTGCGGCGGTGGTCCGGGAAATCCCGGGCTAAGTTCTTGCGCAGATTCTCAACGGCAGACTTTTGTACCTGCAAAAAAATACAACAACAACCCAGCAATGGCTAAAGGATTTCAGAAAGCTTAACATTTTGGAACGGCATAAAGATGGGCAACGCTGAAACAATATTGAAGACTTAAAAGTTTTTAGTCTTTGATCATGTAGAAATGAAATTGTATGTTTATTTCAAATGAGCAAACAAACATTATCATAATATCCCAGAGAATTAGTTACTGGCTTGGTTTGGAAATACTAAAATTGATTAGGCTTAAACTGGCAATCATTCAAAAAATAGGAAGTATTCTCATAATCACATTTAGCTATAAAAATAATTTCACTTCTGTGCTATTCCACAAGCTTTCATTTCCATTTATGGCATTGTTTATTCTTCAATTAATCGATTCAATGTCTACCAGATTTTCGCTCAAATATCAGTGCAATTTAACAAATTCTGCTTTTAGGGAATGGGTAGACGGCATATGGCCCAACCACAAGTTTACGACAATGAAACAGAAAGAGGTCTTAGAAGCAATCACAATTATTCTCAAAAGAATAAAATAGTCATAATAGAAGAAATAGATTGTGAAAAGGAAAATTTTCTTCCCTAATGAATACCCTCTCTAGTGATGTGTGTGTGTGTGTGTGTGTACGAAAAGGCTATTTTCTCGTTTTAGACCACCTGACAAAGATTTGGCACACTGTCTGTGTAACCTCTGCAGTCTCTGAGATTTTAAGCTCTTATCAAGCCATAGACCAGAAGTCTCCCGTTATTTTAAGGTCCATAAGGTTTCCAGAAAAAAATCCTGTATAGCCCAAAGAATATAGATACATTCGGAGTCGGACCTGAGTCTCTCCCGAAAGAGCACTACCGACGGGTCAAATAGAAAGTAGATCCAGAGTAGATCCAGAGTGAATCGTTTCACAAAAAGAACTCACAGTGCTATTGATAGGGGGAGCTAGCGTGACCCGTGCTCACTCTATTTCCTCATTGATTGGCCTTTGAACAATCTCCAGAGATAATTTTCTTACTAATATTTAAAAAAGAGAGCGCCTTTAGTATCCCCACCCACATACACCA
Organism: Elysia chlorotica; assembly: GCA_003991915.1. NCBI lineage: Eukaryota > Metazoa > Mollusca > Gastropoda > Plakobranchidae > Elysia > Elysia chlorotica. The sequence continues at coordinate 25,738 of RQTK01001358.1, read as the reverse complement.
AATCATCCACGTGAAACTTCTCTCTTTTTTACACTCTCACACTCTCTGGCAGATCTAACAAGATGTAAAATGAATAGCTCAACAACCTCTCGAGCGTCTCTGGGCAAGTCAAGATAGGTAACTCTGGAGTCCAAGGATTTGCGATGGCCGCCAGTCATCTTTGATCCCGGTTCAGAGAAAGACTTGTCCCTGCTTTGTTGAGGGAGTAGCGCCGCGGTGCTGGCTGACAGAACGCCGTGGTTCGAGTATGGCGTATCGCTGTCGCTGCCTGTATTGGTGCGCTGCATGACGAACCTAAACGATTAAAAAAGTTGATGTAAAAACTTGGGAAAAGGTAACCGACCAATTTAAAAAATTAAATAAAAGAATTATGTTACAGTGATAACTTTTCGTTGATTGAGAAAGGTACTTTTTATAATAAACGAATATTTGCAAGAACACTTTTTTTTTTTATAATAAACGAATTTTGTAAGAACACCATTTAATAAATACTTATTACGACAAAGAAAACATGCGAAATCAGGAGGCAGACGATGAATACCATTATATAAGAAACTAACAGAGACAGGCCTATAGCAAAAATAAATTTCTGTTATCTGAGTTAGAGTGAAATACTGCCTTTATCATCTATATCTTAAAAGAATATGCTAAATCAATGCTATAAAAAATAATAAAAAAAACAACAACAAGAACAACAACAAGACAATATATATAAAACAAAACAACCTCATCAATTGAAAATGTCCCAAGTTGTCCAAATAACTTGTACTCTTTTTGTAACTTTAAAACATCGTTGATATAAAACGTTCTTGATTTACACTTTCATTTTCATCATTATCCTATGTTTTTTTACACAATGGAGTGTCGAATACATACAGAATCAGTTCATTTCCGAGATGAGAGAAAAACTAGACAAAAGTATAAATACCTGAGGCGTCTCTCGTCTAATGACTTCTGGCGCCAAACTTTCCCAAGACCTTTCTCAGACTTAAACAAACTGTCGAATGTGCTGCTCTCTCTGAAAAACAACGACAACGACAACAACCAAAAAGTTACATAAATAAGCAGTATTTTGTAAAATGCTGTTGTTGATCAGTCGGGGACAGCAGTGCTGATAAGGACATGTCCATCTAACTAAACATATATTTATTGTCACCGGTCAAGGACCACTTTCAACCTTTTGAGTAAAAAATAGTACACAGTATGTTTCGAAACAGTGATTAAAAATTGAGAGAAAGAGAGATAGATAGAGAAATAGATAGATAGATAGATAGATAGATAGATAGATAGATAGATAGATAGAGAGAGAGAGAGAGAGAGAGAGAGAGAGAGAGGCGGACAGACAGACAGACAGAGACAGAGGGAGGGGACGGAGAGATAAGGAAACTTTCTACAGATACTAAAAATACTTATAAGGTAAAAAAAGGGCAGAAAGATGTGGTTATTGTTTTTGTTATTTCAATCTTCTCTATTTACTCCTTATAACTGTGCTTCATAAGTTTATCTGATCTGGACCTGACGTAATACAACCAATCGTATTACGGTGCCTGTTCCCATGAGTGGACCATTTTTATATCAAGGCCACACTTTCTTCTAGTCTATTTTGTAAAGCCCTTTCTTCACTATCTCCGTTATTACCATGACGAATTAGCTATTGTCACCTACGGTAGTATTATTCGGGTGTGGAAATAAGGTTACCTCCCCGATATAGTGACTGACAAGCGGCGGACCCATTTAGGTGTCATTCTTTATCAAAGATGTCATGTCAGATTTAGGCCTGCTACTGCAATTCCCCAGGGCGACAATGGTGGATAACTGCCTTTATAAGGGCCTGATTGAGAAGTGAGACCGAGGTAATGGAAATGTGGACGCAAGTGTCGTCTCCAACTTATATCGAATGAGGCCATAGGGTTAGCAGAATGATGAGGCGACAGAGATCTTTGAAGAGCAATTTTTCTTTCTACTTTTTCCCTTGTCTAGTACTCAATATGAGGATAACATGGCTAACATAATCGCATAGCTTTGTACTACAGGTCTTTGATGTACATTATATAATATATAATATATGTGTATAAATTATTGCGTCTAAAAAGTCATAGTATAGAATTACATTTATTTGCTTTAACTTTCAAATTGTTTCCTATACTCAAACACATGTACTTCCTCACCATCTCAGCACATTCTTCTTCATGATACTCTGGGATATTATCGACAAAATAACAATTGTGTAGAGTTTGATTATGAGAAGCGTGAGACACTTTACCTAAAACAGTATATATGTTTTCAAACAGTTGTCTTCAAAACACTCAGCATCTAACAAAAACTTAAACCCCCTTACTTTCACTCCCCTATAAAATATGCTATACAATATCGCTATTACCAGTTCACATTATTTTTCTCAAAAGACCTTTGTTTTGGATATTGTCGACTAGAAAAATTTCCAGTCTATGAATTCTCCAACCGTCACCAAAATCGAATATATATGCGATATTACTTGAAGAAAAGTGGCATCCTTTCTTATCTTAGCTCAAATCTAAGCAAGCGCCGCTTTCAATTGCCCCCTTTTTTCTTGGCCTCATTCGGGTTGATTCCATTTTCATAGCACATTACGTCAGGGGTGTAACGCAATCTCGCGGGATAATAAGAAATCTCTCGAGTCTTGCTCACGGCTTTGTCAAACGGTGACACATTCAGTTCCAGCACTAACATGACCGGAAGTAAACTAGACACGGACTCTAACAAGCTATTCCCCAGAAAAGAAATGGATAAAGCACAATTCCTTGGTTAATAAAGTAAGCAATTCTTTCAAACATGTGAAACGTTATTGTGTTACGATTCATTCAAATCCCTTTTCACAGGTTACAATAAAGCCTAACGCAGTTTCGTAAAAATAACACCACAACAGGACTTAAAACAATCTTGTTAAGAAAAGATTTCCTTTAAAACCCTTCTGATTGCATATTTTTGCAAAATCCCAATAGATAGTCCAGCCCACCGAAAACACGATACCGTACTTAAAAAGATAGAAGTGAAAATCATGAAATTCGTGAAAGTTCCATTAGTTATAAAAAAAAACACAAACACACCAAAAACATCAACAAAAAAATAATAATAAAAGTAAAGATTGTTGGTATTTTTAACAGGATGAAAGTTTATGACACAGTTTAATACAAAACTGTATTGTAAAAAAAAAAAAAAAGACAAAAAAGTCAAGTAAAAACACACCAACCATTCAATATTAAAAAAGAAACCCGAAGTTAATACATACGCGCATGTCACCAGCAAACCATGTATAAAATACGAATCACTGGTTCAGTAACTTACCATGTTCAGTTCAAAGATGACACATGGCTATAAAAGTATAGAAAACCAAAGGGTGGTGGTACAAAGATTCTCAACCCACTGTTTATGCAATGGCTGTGACAAACAAGTCTACATCAGGAGGAAAACACAACCACGATATTGTATTATTACACCCCCCTAAAAAACAACAACAACAAAAAACAAAGAACACCCCCCCCGCTTAAAAAAAGCAAAAACAAAAAACAAAAAACAACCAAAACAACAACATACGAACAACACATACCCTCCCTCGCTAATTGGTAAACTAATATTGGTTCACGACTCATCCAATAAAACATAAATATAAGCACAATTACATCAATGTAACATAAAAACAACCAACACATGGACATGAAAGGGGGAAGCTCAATGATAGAGCGCGCAACTTTTAATATGGAAGTCGCTGGTTTGAACCCCGATCGGACTGTCTTGTTCCCTATAAGTCCCCTGGAGTTAATTTAATATGACTGGCTGAGACAGAATTCCTGATACCTAACTCCTACTCTGTGGCAGCCCGAAAAAGTGTCAGATGTTATTATCAAGATCCGTTAACGATACACCCTAGTCTGTGACGTTTAGCACTTTATAACCAACCAACCAATCAATCAATCAATCAACCAGCTTACCAACCTACTAACCAAAAACCAACAAACACTCAACATACCCAGGAAACAAGTGATACTGTCTTACCTGAGGTCCACACTGTCCACCGAGGCCATTGATTTGGAGCCGATGTGACAACGCACGTCCCTGGACGTGGTGAACGCCCCACGGGTGTTTTTCTCCGGCACCCACACAATGATGTACACCTGTTGAAAATGGAGGATACCGGGGTAAATTCTCAAACTTTTATGTTGGAATGACAAAAAATAACCGAAAGATCAACAGCAAAATATTAACAAACAAACAAAACAACACCCTTCAAAAATAACAACAATACAACAACAATAATACAATAACAACAACAAAAAAAAAAAACAAAAACTGCACACCAAAAACAACGACTATTGATGAAATACAGATTTTAAGTTAGGCAAGAAGAAAGATATTCCCATAAAGTTGAAAATTTATGTTTAAGCAATCTTTGATATTGGTGGTTTTAAAATACTGAGTAACTGGAAAAAACATTTTAAATATAATGGTTATTTAAATCAACGAGGAGGGTTACATAGATTTGTTGTCGTTTGTCAACATCATAAGATTAAAATCATTTTCTTTTGCGAATTACATACACTAATGGTAACAACTATCTTTCACGAATTTTAAACGGGTATGATTATGCAAATCTTAAAACAAGCACACATTTCAGTTTTAAATACATTCTCCAGCTATAAAAATGCAAACAAACAAAAAAAAAGGAAAAGAAAAAATAAAAACCAATACAACCTCATGAAAACCAACACAAAAAATATCAAGACGTATCAATGATAATTATTTTACTAGCTTATATTTTTATTTCCCAGAAAAATAACAACAACGACAATAACTCCCAGCTATAAATGGCATTTTTACGAACCTTAGATACAAACAGGAGGAAGAACAATAACAAAAACAACAACAAAAAACTGCATATAGCATTTTCACAAACCTTAGGTACAAACAGGAGGAGAAGAGCAATGGCAGCGCTGAGAGAGACGCAGATACACAGGGTGACTTCTTTGTGCTCCCCGGCAAAGTAGATGGGGAAGAAACCCATCCAGATCACACAGGTGGCGTACATGGTAAACCCGATAAACTTTGCTTCGTTGAAATTCTCCGGTAGATTGCGGGTCTGTTGAATAAAGCCTAAGCTTTAAACTCTGCGAATTAATCTCCTTACCCCACTATAATAACTATAACTACCACCACTCCCACCTCAAAGTCCGAGATTCATCTAAATGCATGACGTTCATTTATATTGGTAACGTTCACCACTTTAAATACCATTACAGCTACCTGTGGTAGCAATGATTCAGATATTACCACCACTATTTGGGAGTAGGAAGGGGTGGGGGACAAACTGGGGCAAAAAGTATTGCGTTGGTCTCCCAATGGAGAGGTTCACGGTTCGAAACCCACGGTCGTACAAAAATCTATTATGTGACTTTGTCCTCTATAGATTGGGTCGGCTAAGACAGTGGTCCTGGTATCTCCACACTGTCTATAAGTAGCAGCTCGTAAAATTGCGAGCCTTTAATCTTGGGACCCGTCCACAATATAGCCTTGCTGCTGACGTTGGGCGTTGCGGAACCAACTCCAATGTTCTCACTCAACCACCACCACCAATACTACTGTTGTTCCTTATGCTGCTGCATCTAGAACACCAATAACAACAACAAAAAACAACAACTACTACTACTACTACTACTACTACTACTACTACTACTACTACTACTACTACTACTACTACTACTACTACTGATGCTACAGCTTAAGAGAACGCACCTTCACGGCATAGATGGTACAAAGCAGGATGAGGACGAGGTCGAAGCCGAGGGGCACCACGATGCCAAGAGTGGACGTGTCACATACGAGTCGAACCTCCTGACGAGAGGGGTAGTCTAGCTTGGAGTTGGGCGGCTGGTACAGCAGCATCCCTACAATGACGGCGCACTCCACGCCGATGATGATACCCGTGATCACCAGCTGCGGATCATTGATAGAATAATAAGAAGATATTATTTTACCTTCCTCTTATGACTAGTAAAGAAAAGAAATATAAAGATTGAAAATTTAAACATTTTCTTAAAAAAAAAAAATATAGGATCTCAAAATGTGTAAAAACTAAAGAAAAAAGTTGGTAAACAGTCGTGCGATATTTCCTACAACTTTCCCTTACACAGTGATAATGGAATTCTCGTTTGGTCAATCTAATAACATAAAAAAAAACAACAACACAAAACGACCCCACCCCCAAACAAAACAAAACGCACAGAAATGGACGGCATTGAAGGTAGTGCTAATACTAGTAATAGGGCTAATCTTCGAGGCGCGAGCCGTGATAACTTAATTCGAAGACACAGACTAGAACACAAAGTATGTTCCACATCGCAGTAATGTGTTTTTGCTTCTGAGAGGAAGCATTTCCCAGCAAAAGGGAGACGAAACAATGCGTAAAATCTTGGTGCGATGCAGTGAAATGCGCCTCGGGGTTAGGGCTAATCTACAATAAAATAGGAGTGAGCTAACGCTTTTTTTTCTTCTATCTTCTTCCCACAGACTTTCCCTAAATTTCCCTGAGGTTTAAGCATATTTGAAAGCAGGTATTAGAGCACATAGCTTGAAGCAAAGAAACTGAACGAATTACAGGACAGTAATGGGAACCCAGATTTTTAAGGCATTAGTGGGCACTAGTAAAAGCCCAATAATCTTCTTTTTTCCCCCTAAAACAAAGACACGTTTTTTTTTTTGATTGCGTTCTCCCTTCAAGGCCTTTAGAAAGAATAGCTTCAATCTTTTCATTTAGTTAAAAAAAATTCAGTGAGCGTGTTAACCCACAATAGCAATACTGTGAATGGTTGGCGGGAAAAGTTAAAGCTTAGAAAAAGAGGATGCAAAGCAAGAACATAATATGTGCATATTATTATTGTGTATATTCTGGAAGCGTCAATATCTATAATTATGTGCTGGTGCACTGAACTGAGAGTTCCTCGATTTAGACAGTCTAAGAGTTTATGCTGGACTTATAAAAGATTAATTTACTATTGATCCACCATTGCTATGTCAGAAAAAAAAATCTAACACAATGCTTGATTTTCTCCATCTCTACAGAGTACTTTGAAATCAAATTGCATCCACCTCAAAAAACTGATAATAGATTTGGAATCAATCACACATTGTAATAAAACTGGTTGGTCGATATCAGCATAATGAGACACCTGGGATATCCACCTGTCTCTGGGTCTCAGCACGCAAAATTTTCATACGTTTGTCATGGGATGCGTCCGCTATAATTATAGCCGAGCTGTTTTTTATGACCGTTAGGAAAACAACACATAGAACAGATTCGTCGTTGAACATTGTTTACTATTTTGTTTGAACCAAACGATCTCGCATGCATCGAAGATGCATTAAGGTGACTCAGTGACCCACCAATTTGTAAACGGATGCCCCGATACAACCGTCCATATGATCCTGAACTATCCTATAACAAAAGTGAAGAAATTATAGTTTAGGCTGCGGACACCAGGATAACCCCAAAGATTTACAAGTGTAGCCATACGGTACTACCAGCTGACCTGTGCCAAAGCAACCATTAACTTTGGTGTCTTCGTTGTTGCCCATAACAAAACTTATAGTGTAGGCTACGGACAAGAGAAACAGTTTTTGTATTTAAGGCTAAAAAAATAGACGAGGAGGAGTCGCCATACTTCACTTCGACATCGCCTGTGCCGAGGCGCTCATAAGCTTTGGTTTCTTTGCAACTGCCCTACAACAAAACAATAAGTTATGTTACGGTCACCAGGATCTTGCATTTCAGACAAAAAACCAACGTGAAGATGTCGCCATACAATACCACTCTCTGACCTGTGCCGAGGCGCTCATGAACTTTGGTTTCTTGGTGAGGATGCGCTTGCTGCCCTCCAGGATCCGGGCGATCCGGTTGGTTCTGGTGACCAGAGCTCCGTAGATGAGCGAGAAGCTCAGACCAGGGAGAATTCTGGAAGTCAAGCATTGGCAATTTAAAAAAATAAAACCAAAAGAATCTTTTATTGAAAACCGTGAAAGAAAGATGACTCCATGATTGTAGTTACAGACTTTTCTACTAACAGGACTGTCGGCCCACATCGCTCAGATAGCCTAGGAGAATTCAATAAAGCATAGAGGAAAATAGAGACTATTGTACATATGTTACTGAGGGTTGATAACCATGAGAGAGATCTTACATTTGATAGAAGAAGTGACTTTTATCCTTTTCTCCTCGTTTAATTCTCATTTTTCTTTATATTTCTGTTTCCCAAATAATTCCATTATTTAATTGAAAATGAATACTTCCAGTAGTTTTGATATCCCTTGATCCAAGGACCTTCAACCAAATTAAAAGAAAAAGAAGTGTAAAATGTATCAAATTTTCAAGGTTTACCTGTTAATAAAATCTAGTAAAAGCCATCCACCCACATTGACGGAAAAAACGTATATTATAAGCTCTCCAAATCTATTTAAAGATCACTCCGAGTATAAGCGCTCGTTTTAAGAAGCAAAAGATTCGATGCCTGTACTCATAGGGAGCTATGGGAGCTCAGTAGATTATACCTCGGAGTAAAGAGCAGGCCCATGGGTCCTGATTGGGAATCTAAAATAATGATAGCCCCGTCTCCGAACAGCACTGTTGGCTAAACTTTGGAAACGTTAAACTATAAAGATAACATCTTTGCTTGCTGCACTAAAATAATACAAAAAGCTTTTGATGATATATCTGTACAAAGATTAAGATTTGCAAGATTAACCTCTCATGCTTATTTAAATTACAATAAGATTTTTTCTATTTTTTTTTACCAACCTGACAATGTAGCAGAATTCCCGGCACGGCTTGGACACGATGAAAAAGTTTGAGCTGAAGGCCAGAGCGATACCGATCAGGAGGATGTAGCTGAGCTCTCGGGTGGAGGCCTTCACGATGGGCGTGTTGTGGTTCCTGGCAAAGATGGCGGCCACCCAGGCAGTGGCGCACATCCCCAGACACGCCAGACTCACGCACACGATCGCCTCTGTGTCGCCTATGTCGATGAACTCTATGGGAATCTCCAGACAGTCTGTTCAAAATAAACCAAAAGATTCGACTCATCCAAAACAAAAGATTCGACTCGTCTATGAACAACGTTAGTGAATGGTAGCAAGTGACGCGGTAAGGGTTGAAGCTTTTTGTAACGAAATCCTTAATCGTAGTTGTTCATTTTAAAAAATGGAGTATGGCAATATTTACCGGAAAAGAACAAATTCATAACAACGAGTGTGCTCATGTAGACCTAAAGGAAGCTCTATTGGATGGAATGTCATTATACCAACCATGTGGGCATACAATAATATCTCAGAACTCTTTACGAATCCTTATCCTGTTCAAAACATGTAATGCATTATAACATTAGGTTGGGTTTCTCATGTGTGCAAACAAATGTACAAATACAACAATATATATATGAAGTTGAACCAACGACTTCTATATCAGCGTGAGTGTTGACCTATAACCCTCAGCCTTCATTATACTTTATTGCAGATGCCGGTGGCTAGGTAAGAATCAGTCGGGCTGTATAAACCCTAACAGTAACAACCTGTGCTGAGCTGACAGCACTTCTGGCATAGAAGTCGATGGGTTCAGTGGTAAAGACTACGCACCAGTTTTGTTGAGGTTCGGCCACATGCCGAGAGCACAGGCACGGCAATCTGTGTTGTTGTCCACCAGAATCTCATTATCAACACATTTCGTACAGACCCAGCAACACGCCTGGCCCTTCACTTTCTGTGTTGTTGTCCACCAGAATCTCATTATCAACACATTTCGTACAGACCCAGCAACACGCCTGGCCCTTCACTTTCTGCAACAAATCCCATCACAAAACAAAGAAATTTATCTTAAAACAGGTTTAAATAAACCAAGCAGAATTCCAATAGTAGGGAAGTGTTATTCGCTTCACAGAGTATAAATAGGCACTACACTTTTTACAAGTTAACCCCCCCCCCCAAAAAAAAAAAAAAAAAAAAAAAAAACAACAACAAACAAACATGGTATACCTAATTACTACCAGAGGAACGCGAAAAATACTCAAAGAGCTAAAATATCACGCTATTACAAAAGCATCTTTAATAGATGATCTTATTTTACGTGGTTTTCAACATTCCGTGATGAAATTATATACACTTGGGCAGCCCTAAGTACACTGAAAATTACGACATAAAAACTGACAAAACAGAAACATATTTTAATGTCATTCACGGGCATAAATTGAGAACAAAAAGCAAGTAGTATTTGAATTAAATAGGGTAGAGTCCACGGAGTGCCGCAAGGCCATTTTGCTATACTGAATGATTCAGTGTCAGTACAATTTTAATTGCCGAAAGAGAAGTCCTAGCACTAATATCCCAACTGTCTCTGTTATGTAGTATGCAAAATGTCAGATGTTCACCTTTGTACCTTCCCACGACACCATATTGTTGTTCATGATGATAATTGAGAAATCTACCAACTAAGCGAAACATGGCAGTTGGAGTAAAAGCATGGCCAAAAAAAAATAATTGCCCAATTTTACACCCTTTGGTTGAATGGATCGCTGCAGATGAGACTTACGAGAGAATACATTCGATATATGTGGTTATGTACCACTTTCCTTCATACGATATGAAGAATTGCATTTTAAATAACATGGACAAAAGTTATTAACATATGACTGATTTACAGAATATTGAAGTAGTGCTTAAGCAAGATATCGAATGTATCCTTGTGTAAGTCTCATCTACAGCAATACTTTCAAGCCTGAAGGTGCTAGAACGATCTCAGCACTGGAACGAAAGGACTGAAGAAGTCAAAACACGAGAGGAAAGTAGCAGTGTCTCCCACCTTGGCTTCCCCGGGCTTGCACGGGTCGCTGCAGTCGGAGCTGAAGGAGCCGGTGCTGTGCGAGTAGCCCTGACTGCGCCTCGGCCAGTAGATGCTGTGGCCGTTCAGCAGCAGCGAGCCATTCATCCAGTGGCCGATGGTCACGTAGTTGTACGTTGTGTTGCCGTTGGCTTGGATCTTAGGCTGGTAGTTGAGGATCTCATACCTATTGTGTGTAGAGGAATAGTAGCAGATACTAATTAAGAGACCAACCCTAAACAAAACAAAAGGTAGATCTTTTCTCACTGCGCCCACTGAAAATGTTTCTGCTGTCAAAATAGTGCAAAGCAACAAGTCACCTGACGAGAGCATCAGTTACATATATAAATAGTTTGGAGATATACACGTATTGGTTTATTTATTCCATAAGGCATAAGCTTGACATTTAAAGTAATCTATCTAATTTGTAAAACTCATCTCTGCCTTGTAGACTCAATGACTGGTGTGTCATGCAAGTTCGCATCAATGGTAATCATCGCTTCAGATGTTTATAGTTTTGAGGATTTACTGTATATGTATTCCAAAGCTATGGTGCCGTATTATTCACGTAGCCTACCATTAAATAGACCCAAACACTAAAATACAAAATAAAACAATACAAAATAGGAAAATAACGATCCCCACCCCAACCCCCAGCCTCGGAAAAAACGACAAAAACAAAAACAAAACAAAACGATCCCATGGATAACTGATGATCCACCCAGAAGCTGAAATCTGTTAAAAGTGCTATTACCTTGGTTTTCACTTATAATAGCCTACAAATTTAGTAAATCCGGTTGGTTTTATCAACAAAATTATCCTTTAGAAGCGGATTCCCGTTAAGTTTACCGAGCGAGGAACCAATGTTTTCTGTCGCATGTAAAAACTTTTATTATAAGTCCCCCTAAAACCCTGTAATTTGTCAGGCTTCATGACTCCACAGGACTGAAATCCATTTAAAACTAAAATAAGGATGTTTCTCAGCTTATGTTTGCAGTGCTCGGAGCGCGATAATCTATGCTCAGCAGGAAACGCAAGTCGAACTAATGGGGCATGTACGGTGAGTAGAAGTGTTGGGACAAAAATGTCAAACAAAACATTCCTCCTGTAGTGATGGAGCTAGCCAGTGGTCTGCGAATGGGGAGAGCAAGAGATAATAAGAGTGAGAGAATAAGAGAGGGCACGAGAGAAAGAGAGAGAGAGAGAGAGAGAGAGAGAGAGAGAGAGAGAGAGGGAGAGAGAGAATATCATATAAATACATAGGTCAGAGAAAAAAGAGATTATAAAAATGCAGAATACAAAGAGGAGATAGGAGAGAGAGATGTAGATATATCAATATTGATTTAGCAAGGGAGTAAGAGAGAGAGAGAGAGAGAGAGAGAGAGAGAGAGAGAGAGAGAGAGAAGGAGGAGGGATATAGATAGATATAGAGACAGAGAGATAGACATGCAAATTGACAGACAGACGGAGACAAAGACGGACAGACACATACAGAAATGGAAAAAAAAAACAAAAGATATGCAAACTTGAAAAAAAAAAAAGAACTAAAAAAAAGGAAATGGATAAAAGTAAAAAGTGACAAACAAAACAAAACAAACAAAACATCAACTTAATTATGTTAGTGCTTCATTTACGATGAAAAGATGGACAGTTTTAGACACATACAGTTATAAAATCTCATTATCATACCGCCAACAGTTAAAAGGAACGATTGTAAATTCTACACTATAATGTATCGAATTCTCATTATAGATAGCGAAACACAGTGTGATAGATGGATAGATACACCGATATATTAGTAAAATGTAATACATTTATATCTTGTAACAGCTTATATAAAATAATACTAGATGGTATCTTTAGAGCTATTACTCATTATTGCTATAGCACAATGTTATTGGTTATGGGAACATCAAGCAACAAAAGTAAAAAGACAGGTAGATAAATTGTAAATAAAGAGATAAGAAGAAAGATAGAGAGTTTATACAAACATGAAAATGCTTTTTGAGGTTAACGATTCATAAGCTAGAGAGAGTAGGAGTAACACTCATGCAAATAATTATTAGGAGAAGTTGAGTTGAGTTAGTGTAACGTCCAACATCAACACTATATAGGTTATATTGTGGACGGACCCCAAGATTGACGTCTGACAATTCTATGTGCTGTCACACACGAGACAGGGCGGGAAACCATGACCACTGTCTCAGCTGGTCACATTAAACTGACACCGATCCAACCAGTAGGGGGCGAAATCGCCAGGTCTCGAAACACGGACCTCCTGCGTCGGAAACCGATGGGCTACCGCGCCCCCAATATAAAGAAGAAAAATAAAATAAAACAGTTTTTTTAAAGAGAAAACGTTACATAGATTTGAAAGCAATCATCAAAATAGTGAGACATAAATGTAGAAACAAAGCACACAAAAACTTTTGAAAAATAGTAACTGAAAAAGATAAAAATCAATAGTATTTTTAAAACTTCGTTTTTTTGCCTTGGAATAATTATATTTAAAGAAAACAGGCTGAACACCCCTCTCTCTCTCTCTCTCTCTCTCTCTCTCTCTCTCTCTCTCTCTCTCTCTGTCTGTCTCTCTCCCCCCCCTCTCTCTCTCCATTGCCTTTGTTTTTTTTTGCTTTGCCTTTTTTTAGAATGACGCTTCCCTACAGGAAGCACTTAAATCAGGGCGGACGGTTAAGGTTTTTAGTCACAATCAATAAATTTTGTTCTGGAAAAGTACATAGAGTGATAAAGTCCCCAAAGGTTTGTTTTTCCCCAGCAGACAATCTTTCAAATAGAGCTATCATTCAGAGCGGATCCTCTGCCTAGCAAAATCATTTGTATGAATAATTTGTTTAGTTCTCTTTGTGCCCTCGCTCACTGCCTTAAGCTAAGATTTAAGAAATAACCAGATAATACAAAACAAAACAAAAAGAACCGGAGGTTTATAATTATACTCTATCCTATAAAAAGATGTACACAAAATCACACTAACCACAAACAACAACAACAACAACAACAACAACAACAACAACAACAACAACAACAACAACAGCAGCAGCAGCAGCAACAGCAACAAACAGCAAAACAAAAACATAAATAACACACAAAAAACACACAAATACGGACAAAAAATAAAGTGACCCCTGAAAAAGTGAAAAACGACAACAACAAAAAAACAAACACACAAAATAAAGCAACAACAACAACAACAACAACAACAACAACAACAACAACAACAACAACAACAACAGCAAGAAATAACAAAATGGAACCTTTTTGGGGGGACAACCCTTTTATAATAAAATAAGAAAACCATACAATTTTAAATAGAGGTGGCTATTTTATTTCGGGCACAGTAACTTTCAAGATATATCGCGTACAAACACACAAAAAGATACAATCAATATTAATATGATGAATTATATTGAATGGCCCGGGAAAGCTGTCTATCATGAATAGTAATTTTTATTATTAAAAAAAAAGACAATGCTTGTAAATAGGCCTAAGGACAGAGGCAGAGAGAGAGAGAGAGAGAGAGAGAGAGAGAGAGAGAGAGAGAGAGAGAGAGAGACAGACAGAGAGACAGAGAGACAGAGAGAATAAAGACAGAACAGACAGACAGACAGAGAGATAGAGAGAGACAGAGAGACACAGACAGACAGACAGACAGACAGAGACAGACAGACAGACAGAGACACATAGAGACAGAGAGATATATAAGAGAGACAAAGAGTGGAAGAGTGATTATGTACGAGGGATGGTCAACTTTCCGTAAGTAGGGATTATACTCTTAACGGGAACTCCATTTATCTGTTTGCACTCTACATTCGTCAGGACATACAGGACGTAAAAAAACTGACGTGAGTGACTGCAAGTTATTTGTCGAGATGCTTCATCAAGAGTACTATTCTTTACTTGTGCCATGGTGTTAGGAACGCAGCAATCACGTCCTCCAATACACGGGTAATATAGTTCTGGTGATAAAAAATATCGATGGAATACGCCCTAGGAACTATTTGCTTTGGTAAATATGTGTTTCATTCATGAAAAGAAAATTTTGTTCATATCTCATACTAAAGCGGCAAATAGATGGTGCTGTTTGGCTAAAAATATTGCGTTAGGATTGATTTGCTTTGGTAAAGCAATGAGAGTGGCATCCATTAACAGAATGTCCCTTCATATCTCGTACAAGAGCGACACAGGGATGATGCTATACATTAGCTAGGAACGATGTTTGATCAGAAAGATAAAAGACGTTTGTCAAAGATTTTCCCTACAGTATGTTTTGCCTGTCGTTGCACTTGTGGAGAAATGTACAATCAACTGCACAATATAAACATGCAATTAGGGTCATTAACGGAATAATACAAGACAAGTTCGGCGTACTCATACCTCGAAGATATACAGTTTTCATCGAGTGTTAAGTAGCTGTCTCGATTTTGTTTAAACTGATCTACAGTGGCAAACTGAAGATGTATTTTTTTCCCATTACACATCTTCTTCATAAAATGAGTAGACAATAACGAGCCATCTCAGAGAATATTTGCTCGCCGTTGAGTATACCAGTAGCTGTATATTAACATAATGGGCCGTCTCCAAATACATCTTGCGATATACCAGGCGTGCTATATTCTCGACATCTAACATACCTGATGCAATTGTTGATACGCCGATGTATACGGAACCATTTTGTGTTGCGCGGCACACATACTTACGTGTGCTATGGTTTTAGTTAAACCTTGCGCAAAAATTTCATATTCTTTATTTATTTCCTAAAATGCCTTTCTCCCAAATATTAGTCAAGAAATTACAAAGCTGAATTGTATGTGTCTCAAACAGGAAAACTATCAACATTTTTGTTCGAGATAAAAATGATTTTCCAAGCTTGTGAAGAATAGAACTAAATTGTGAAATATAAAAGCTATAAGTATCAAATCAATTCTGCGAGGCTGTTTTTTCAGCAGCTTTGTCTTCGTCTTACTGACAATAATCATAGACTACAACAGACTCTAAGATATAAGTGTGTGAGAACCCAAGGGAATGTTGTAAATAAACAAGTGCTTTGAGACGAACCACACTGGTAAACAATCAGACATTTTTTTTCCATAAAACCAAACCTTTTACGTTTCTCTTGGAAAACCGTACTTTCCAGAATTTAGAAAAAAGGGTATTTTTTTTTCTCCCGAGCTCTTTTTTTAAAAAGAAAAATCTCCTCTAATCCGTATTTTTTCGTCTCTCCATTTTCCGCATTTAATTTCTAAGGAGCTCCACACACAAAAGCCAGCTTATGATAAGCTGTAAGACGGATTGATGGGGCGAACTGGGATAGGCTGGAACAGATCCTCCGACAAAAAATCCTCCTTGAGAAGCAGTCATTGAATTCTCAGATGTTGAGAAAGAAATAGGAGGAGGGAGTGTGGAGTTGACAACAAGGGCCCAAGGATGACTTTCAGTTTCCAGCTTATTTTAAGATGTGCGAAAAAGTGAGGCTGTTACAGGTTTTAGGGTCTATGTTAAAGTGGGCTGTGTTAAGACATGGCAAGGGCCGCTTGGAAAAATAGTGTAAGAGTGGGACGGTATGAGTGGGAGCGAAAAAGATGAGATAAACAGTTAAAGCATGGCTAGAAAGAGTAACGGAGAGAAATAAGGAGATAGAGCGGTAGAGAGAAAGAATACAAAATGTGAAAACATAGTTGAATTCGCAATTTTAATCCAAAGAAGACTTATAGAGGGAAAGCTGAAGAAAGAGAGAGATGGAGAGAGACATAGAGAAGGAAAGGAGAGATCATGTCAAAAACGATTTAGTGATAAATCGAATTACTAAATGTTATGGGTATAGCTTCATAATTGAAAGGCAGGAGGTAGAAAACTAAAATCATGCTGAAGATTGAAGCAGGGATGGAATAAGAAAATAACAATTAGTACAAGAGAGTAAACACCTACAGTACTTAACAGTATGTGTGAGCACAGGAAATACAGAGATAACAGATACCTCGAATTACAGAGATGAAGGAAACCTAAAGGATGAAAATTGCCCCTGCTTTATTGAACTTTCCTGATGTCAACATCTTGATTGAAGGCACATGCAACCACAACCAACCATTATGTCCCTGTATAGTCCGCGGTGCATACTGTTTGATCCCCAAAGCCATATAATTGTTTTCTTAGATTAGAACGATTTCTCCGCGAATCACCTCGATGATGGTGAGGGTTTAAAATAGTATATGCTTAAGAGAGAGCCCTTTGACAATACAAATATTTTCTGTTGTTTTTAGGGCCTTGTTATATACAAAGGACACAAGTATACTTTCTGGCCTTTCGTGAGTCTTAATGTTTAGGGAAATTTATCTGTGAGCTGACATTTTCTAAATACATGAAATCAAAGTTGCATAGTTTATAACTCGTATCCCAGTTTGCTGAGGGAAAAAACAAAAATATCCAAAAAATAAACAATCGTTCCCTCCCCACCCCCAAAGCGAAACGAAACAGCGACAACAGTAACACAACAACATTAAAACAACAACAACAGCAATAACAACAACAAAAAATAACAAAACAGTAACAAAACAAAACAACAACAACATCAACGACAACAGCAACAATAATAACAACAACGCCATAACAAAGGAACCTCATACTTCGTCTCTGTGAAGACAATTTAAGATTTATACTATAAATAAATAAAACAATCTAAGGCATACGCGTCTAAAATTAGAACGTTTAACACGGTTCTTTGATCCTTTGAGAGAGGTAATCCTTCTCGTTGTGAGAAAAGTAATACATTTAACAATTGATACGGCGTGCCATAAATTTGTGCCAAGATTGCACACAAAATACAGAAACTTAAAACGAATGGACAATAGGGTGTGTCCTTTTCTCAAGGAAGACAAAGTTGGTTTCACTCTTTTGTTTGATAATTAAATATTGAAACTCTATTGTATCTTATGACCCAAAGTCAGCAGTTAAACAATGTACTTATTATCGCTCAGTCAAAACCTCCACCACACACGTATGAGAGAGAAAAGATTTAGATTACGATCATAAAGCGTCTACTTTTTCAATGGTTTGGGACCTAAGCGTCCATACGACCTCTCAGTTTGGGACCAATTCAAGAAATCAAAGAATTAAATCCCTCAAAATCTATTTATCACAAATATTTTGCTCTCAAGGCATGTGTTTTTTAACACCAACATCGCTATCTTACTAATTTTAATTCTTGTATGACACCACAACGAACATTGACATAATCAAATTTTAGATTGAAATGTTGACCATGCTGTTGAATAAGTTTGTATCAGTTTCATATTTTTCTTACCTGTTCCGTGCTTAAATAATATTGATCATCGAGCTAAAATGTATCAGTTTGAAAGGAGTAGTTGAAAGCATAGAAACGGGGGAAAAAAGGGGTGGAATCATTTGGCACAATTAATCGCTCTTTTAAAGATGTACTCATTTGACTAAAATGGTTATCGAACAAACATCGATTAAACTTGTTTAAACAAATTTCACAGACTAGTTGAAAGTTAGTTTGATGATAGCGTTGACCAGATATACTTTGAGCGAAGGAAATAGCGCTCAGGGTATAAGCCATAGATAAGTAAAGAATTAAAATGGTTCAAAATGAAATCAGCAAGAGCACAGAGAGACATATAGAGAGAAATAGAGGGAAACTATAAACTATCTATAGTCAAACTCAAACCCTTCACTCTCCTGGTTTTACATTAGTATCTGAAAAAAATTGCGACAGTAACTTCTCACTGTTAGGTCTGAATAACTGACCTGCCAGGTGGGTCTCCCTTGCTGTCGAAGTAAACCTCCTCCTTCATCTCGGAGCTCTTAAACCTGACGTTGAGGAGGTAGCGGAGGTAGAGGCTGCCGTTGATGGGGGTCATGGCGGGACAGAGCCCCTTGGAGCCCTGGGGACACAGGTCCTGGTGCATGTTGTGCAGCCCGTGAGCCATGGCCTCCACAGCCGCCACCACAAAGCCCAGCTTGGAGTCTTCGTCCGCGCCGCTCAGGCTTTCGTTACCTGAAAGGAATGTGCAGGTAAGAATTACAATGCTCGGATAACGAGGCATAATATTGTATCTGCACATAGTTAAAAGAGGACAGTGACGGCATTTTGCCTCAAGACCCGTGAATGGATGAATGAATTAAACTGGACAAAAACATGTCAATCTCTTATCACGTAGATCTTACATTACTAACTACTACACACAAAGGTGTGTGGCTTTGAGGTGTACATAAACTGGCAAGGAAATGCTGATCTATGAATCAAAAGACCTGCACAGAGTTAAGGGGGGCGCGGTGGTCCAGGGGTAGAACATCGGCTTCCGAGGCAAAAGGTCCCGAGTTCGAATCCTGGCGGTTGCGTCCCCTACTGGTTGACAATTAATCACCAAAAGTGACAGAGTGACGCACAAATACTGGCAAGGAAGTGTCAACCTAAGGATCAAAAAGTGTTCAAACCAAAGCGGACCAGCATCTAAAATCAGGCGTAACGATTAAGCAGACTTGTACTTCAATAGACCGGTTTAAACAAAGGTAAGTCTTTAAACACCAATGAATATATGAATGCCAACTGGGGAAAAGGCACGTGTACTCTTTATATCATACGTACAAGCAGACGACAATTAATCATCCAAAGTGGCATAGTGAGATACAAGTTATTGGTGAAATAGTGTAGACTGTATGAGCCACAACAAAAAAAAAAATTAATAGAAAGCAACTGGAAAAACCACTCGCACAATTTTACCTATGCTTTTATAGACCACAAATGTAAATGTTTGAACCACAAAATCGATAATATGCGAATTAAACTGGACAAAACACATGCAAACATCGTGTAGATCTCAAATCACCCAAGCGACACCCGTAAAGGTTTGTAGCTTTTTTGACAAAAGACACAGAGTAAACGTAACAAACCGCTTTTAAGGTCTAGCACTCTGACCAAATTGTCAGTAGCTTCAGAGATCGGTAACATCACCAAATAAACAATAAATATTAAGAAAAACAGAAAATAAAAAGACGCGTATTTTTGCTAGTGTAGCCATGTAAAAGCACGAAATATGTCATATTTATTGCTTGTAAAATTAATATAAGAGCAACAATATTGAAGATAAAAGAGAAAGACAATGTGGACAAATAGAGAGAGGGGGAGAGGGGGAAAAGAGAGATGGTTAGGGGAAGCTTCTTATCCGATTTTGATTTTCGGCCGAGAGGAGTGGTTTTCCAATCCAATCTTCTCCCCTTCATTCCGATGTTCTGCGGCTTTTGTCATTCGGGGACTCCGGCTACCCTAGCTTTCCAAACTTGCTCGGGGAAGTCCGGATATATAACCGGGACAAAATGATGGAGCTGGGGTTTGGTCCCGGTGCATTCATTGTTCACCGGATAATGTAAAGGTTTAGCATAGGCAGTAAAAGAGAGAGAGAGGAGAGAGAGAGAGAGAGAGAGAGAGAGAGAGAGAGAGAGAGATACATAGAGAGAGAGAGAGAGAGAGAGAGAAAGGAGAGATTCATGGAGATAGTCCTTTGACTTCAGCACTAAAACACTTGAAAATTAGGAACAACATCCATCCATCTCCCTTTCTAAAAACAAAACAAAAGCTTTAACGTGTTTTTTCCACAATGATACTGGCTTGCCCATTTTCTTCTGCACCGGGTTTTTTTACTTTTGAAATTTTAAGGGAACGAAAATAATTCAGATGTATTACAAGATTGTATTTATCTAAGATTTAATACCCCTCTATTTGAAAGTCTGATACTGAAGTCGATTTCATAAAGAAATTTCAAATGTTTGCTAAAGTCTTATGCAGTAAGTTATCAGAGCAAGCGACCAATTCTATATCGACGAAAGAAGAGTTTTAATCAATACATTGTTGTTTGTTTTTTTAAATTCAATTTTGTTTCTTGCTTGGTATATACCAGATAAGAAGTTGATACAATGGAATACATTGATCTTTCCGTGGATATTTTTTTTATATGACATACTTTGATAACCTGTTTTCAAACTACTAATATGTGTACAAATATAAAGAGCTTGCGTTTATTGATTTTTAAAAAATATTAAGTTGTTTTTTTTCCACTATGAAGCGCCACCAGAACAAAACAGATAATTATAATTCTTTTCATCAGTTCAGCTCTTAAAGAATTCCCTAAACATGTGCAAAAAGTACCTTTAATTATTTAAATGACTTGAGTACACTTCCTGCTTTTTTCTTACTTTCATTATAATGTGCGTTCTTCAATTTTTACGCATTATTAAAACCAGCTATTTAGATAAAAAAGCAAGGGGAAAAAACAACAAAAAAAAAAAACGATTAAAAAACAAAAAGAAACCCAACTAAAACATATCAAAATATAAAATATGTTTCCCATGCATCTATCTATGGTTAGGTATGTCTAACACAAAGAGGCGCGAGAAGATGTTCAAATATTCATTGGTTAGAAACGAAAGGGTAGGATATGCACTATATTGAGGCGAACACAGAGTAGGGCGGTGTATGGGGTGAGTGGGTTGGTAAATATTTTTCGGAATGATTTAATAAAAAAATTTACTATAACATTATTTAACCCTTGCCTTTATTTTTAGTACAGTTGTATAGAAGTGTATTAGAAAAAGACTTAGAAAGAAAAGATTACCAAATTTTCGCTTGTTTTCTAACATCAGTCCGAAGTCTTGAGTGTCACGTTACATCTGGTTTGCCGAATGACACGAACATTCGTTTAGAGCACGTGTGTGCCCAAAGATAAATGATTTTGGACAATAATGATTCAAATAATCTGATATTTTGTTACAAGGCGACACAAACCTAAACGGTTTTCTATTTTCTGCTTCCTTTCGACTTTTACTTTCAAAAAAATTTTCTCTGTAATTTTGCTCACTTCCTCCGATACATTTATTGCATCATTAAATTTAATTTTATTGTACCGCGTTTCCTAAATCATGTTTCCCCCTTCTATTCTACCATCCCAGATAATGAGTATTTAAAATTTTCACTCTGTCTCTCTCTATCTCTCTCCCTCTGTGTCTATGTCTGTCTTCTCTCTCTCTCTCTCTCTCTCTCTCTCTCTCTCTCTCTCTCTCTCTCTCTCTCTTAATCTTCATCCCCTATCTCGCTTTAGCTATTAGATAGCTTTCTTGCTCCCCCATCTATGCCCCTCTCTCTCTATGTATTTCTCTTCTGGTTGAGTTGGTATCAGTATAATACAATTTGCGACGTTAGTCTTGGGACCCGTACAAAATATAGCCTATTTAGAGTTATACGCCGAGCACTAAACAACAAAACAAACACAAACTCAACTATAGCTCTTTCCCTATCTCAACAAATCCTTTCTCTTTTCTTCTCTTCTAACTTTCTCCCTTGTTCCTAGACAGTAAATATGTTTACTGTTTACTAATTAATGTTTTTGTTTGTTTGTTTATTTTTATTGTGGGGGGGGGGGGTAATTTTCATCATTAAATGTACATCCAATTTCCTTTTTTAGGAATTGGGCCAGTCTTTGTTTTTCCTTTGTTTATAAAAAAAACATCGGAGGTTTTTAATTTCCTATAGCTTCCGGGTAAGCAATATTAAGGGCATTGCTAAGAATATTTTGTGTGTCTTAGTGAAGAATTTAAGGAAACTGCCACACAAAAATGAACACAAAAGAGGAACACCTTTACCCCAGGGCTTAATCATTGTGCCACGCGAAGAGCCTCTTTCTTTCATGAGATAGCGCTGGCACTGATTGCAATCATAATGAATTTGTTCCTTCTTAATAAACACAACATTGATTAAATAAACAAAGATACTCCAGCGAATATTGTTAATTTGCTTTTGATCACTTTGATTATTTTGCAACTAAGGAATTCTTATGCAGCTTATTAGGTTGAGGATTTCTGGAAATCATTTCGGGGGGCTTTAGGAAATTATACGTTTAATTAGAACGGTGACCACACAGTCGATATCCTTTTTATATCCTGCAACTCGTTACTAATCTTAGATTAGTGGCACTGTCTTAGCCCTACTTTAGCCTGTGTGATGAAGAGAGTATGAAATGGGCCAGCGGCTTGTGGGTTAGGGGAAGCTTCTTATCCGATTTTGATTTTCGGCCGAGAGGAGTGGTTTTCCAATCCAATCTTCTCCCCTTCATTCCGATGTTGTCCGGCTTGTTGTTTGTCGTTCGGGGACTCCGGCTACCCTAGCTTTCCAAACTTGCTCGGGGAAGTCCGGATATATAACCGGGACAAAATGATGGAGCTGGGGTTTGGTCCCTGTGCATTCATTGTTCACCGGATAATTTAAAGGTTTAGCATAGGCAATAAGAGAGAGAGAGAGAGAGAGAGAGAGAGAGAGAGAGAGAAAGAGAGATTCATGGAGATAGACATACAGCGATAGAGAAAGAGAGATAGAGACAGATAGATAGACAGATAGTATTCATGTTGGTAATGAAGCAGGTATATTCTGCTACTGCTCTATGATTCAGCCGATTGGTGGGACCATTGAAAAAAATTATAAATGAACTCTGAAATCTATACTTTGCAAGATAGATTAAACAAAAGTTAATAACTTCGCTTTATTATCTCTGGCGTGAAATTGTATAAATATAAAGATAACGCAAAGTATTCGATTCAAAATACCCATGATAGTAAACTATAACAATTTTATTAAAGGCTGCACAAATGTCTTAATTTTCATCTCGGAGTAAATCATTTTAACTTTAAATCTTTCTTATTTGACGGAAGTTGAACTTAATAAATCGGATCAGTGAAACTGTGCCCCATTAAATTTAGTTTCTTTGTGTATTTACTTCCACTGTCAGTAACTAGGCTTTGTCATGAATGGATCCCACGACAAAAGTCTGACAACGTTGTGCATGTGTATGTGGTGGCACACAGAAATAGATCGAGGATACCATAACTTTCGACTGAGCTATTCACAGTGTACTGACAACGACACAACTAACACCGTCACAGAAACGATAAAACAAATTCCAAAGCAAACAAAATTAAAAGACGGGGGATGGGGGTGTCCAAGGATACCAATCGTCATTAATCACTAGCAAGAAAGGCATGGTATGTTCCATTGCAGCTAAAAGAATTGAAACAAGTATCTCACCCCCCCCCCCCCCCGCACACACACACACCCCTCAAGATGCGTTCGGATGCGTTCCAACATTTTCTAACCATATCAAGCTAGCTGTATGCTAAGATTTTTTGTTGCCACTGAAAATTTTCAATATCAAATCAATTCGATCTGATTATGGTCAATCAACTGTCGTCTAGATGTGTAGACAGTTGGGTCGCTTTCAGCGCACCCTTTTCCCGTCTCATCGCAGTTTGGGGAGTGCCAGATTTATTCAACAAACAAAAAACGTTGCGCTAGATGGAGTGGAGTTGCCAGTCTGTCACCATCCAGATTTAGGTAAAGGCCAACACAGACCGCTACACAAAGTTGAATGACGGAGTTCTTCTCGGTGCAACTATTAAGGACTTAAGGCCATAAGCTGCAAGTTGGCTCCACCCTAACAGCGCCTTAAGCTTGATTACCATACGACCTTATACCTCCCTGCGTAGAACGCAATTACTAAGGGCAACAAATGAGATTCTCCGAATGGTTTAGCAGATTTAGAACGAAGTAAAAGAGCGTCTAGGCACACGAATATTTCTAAAAACTCTTGATTGTTGATCCGTTGATTTCTTAACGCCAAACGCCAGGCGCTAGGCTATGTCGTGGATCGGTCCCAAGACTAACGTCTGATACATTTACGTGCTGCCACACAGGAACAGTGAGAGGAAAGCATGTCTTCTTACTCAGCTGATCACAATAATTATGATGACGCCAACCCAACCAGTACGAACTGATGCTGCAGGAAAAAAACATTTAAAATACCGTTCCGAGGAATGATAAATCATCTCTTTCTTTCTCTCTCTCTCTCTCCCTCTCTCTCTCTCTATCTCCCTCTCTCTCTCTCTCTCTTTAAACTAATGATTGCGTGTTCAAGGGAGAGAGGGGGGTTGAAAGAAGTGTATATGAATGAGAACACACCTCCAAATGACAAAAAATACAACAAAAGAAACAGACAAAGCATCAACATTAACGAATTATTTTCAGTTCCACACTGATTATGAATATTTTTAGGCATTACATCTTCACCTGCTCAAGGCATGCGCACATAGATTTGAACGAAATTAACCTGTCGGTCAAAAGTTTCCCAAGATTTCCGCGTTCCTTGGTAACTTATGTGACAGTTATTACCCCCGGCAGGGCGCGCCACATTGCTCGCTTGGCGGGATTTCCCCATAAGTCCTCCGGGAGCACTATTGAGCACCGTGTGCGTGGAGAGAGCATTAAGGGGTACAGTGTGAGCGAGCGTTGGAGTCACCATGAATCATAATGGACGACTCGGAAGGACGGCCCCATTACAATGGTTTCTATAATTAGCCTTGTGACGTTCTCAAACTGAAAGTGTATTAATTTTTTATAATCTACAGAGAGAGGGTTTACTGACACTGTAAGAACATTCTGAGCGTAATTTCTTTTTTACAATCCATTCCTTGGTTACGGTAATTGGCAACTGAAAATCAAGGTCATAAAGCAAACCGTCTGATTTCTGTATAGCGTCATTTAATCTTAACGTATTTCAGAGACAGTTCATAAAACAAACATTTTGTCCCAATTTAAACAAGCTTTGCTAAAGAGGGGAGGGGGGGGGGGGCTATAACAAGCTTTATGCATCTGCCTGCTCCTTCTCACTCACTCCTTTCTATTCAGCCTTTATGTATGTATGTATGTATGTATGTATGTATGTATGTATGTATGTATGTATGTATGTATGTATGTATGTATGTATGTATGTATGT